>JAHWFP010022150.1:65200-172809 GCA_023313725.1 Lithobius niger | reverse complement strand
CCCCCCCCCCCCCCCCCCCCCCCCCACTACGACCCATAAGGTTTGTTATGGGCTGAGTTTAACTCAACTAAATAACTCGGTGTACACTCCCGCCCCAATAATCCATGAGCAATTATTCAGGCTGCATCCCCACTAAAATATTAAAAGGCCTTGGCAAACACGAAAACCAAACGCATTAAAATACACTCAAAAACCAATAAACACTTCCCTAACTAATGGTGTGGTAAATTGTGCAAACAAAGTAGTTTAATAGTTTTAGTTTTTTAGTGGCATTCAAATGACAGCAGCCAGCCAGAAATTTCCGTAAAAGTATGCATTTTGGACATGGTAAGATTTATGTGTTTCATTAGGTATTCTACCGTTGAAAACCGGGACTGACCTACATTCTCCCTCCCACGTTGTTGTACTTCAGAAGAGAAGGAAATTGATAGCCCCTCTTGGATGTAAACTTTTGATTTAAATCACCGAGTGGGCCCAACGAGTTGACAATTTGCCATCCAATAGCTGATTAGGCCATATATGACATGAAAATTCAAATTAATAAACCCAATAAAACTGGTTAAACTTGTTGCCGTACTGCACTTCAGTATTAACTATGCCCATGATATCGTGAACGTTCCACATTTAAAACTAAGGCTTAACGAAGGAACACCATACGTGCTGACTACTGCTGTTCAGAGAAAAACAAAAACCATTTCAATGCTCCCATAACAAAAGTTTGACCAAAAAAACTAATGGTGCTCGCTACCTATTAGTTCCTGTTGACTGTTCATTACAAAATCTAATGGTCCAATTGAATCGTTTCGAAAATCTACACAATGGTACGTTTAAATGTCAAAAATACAAACAGAGTAGCCATCAAGTGCTGGTGAAAATACGAAATCACTACGTTTCGGTTCCTAGGTCGGAACCGTTTTCAGGTGAAGGGTTTAAAACATGTCAAACAACTTAAAGTTATTAATTTAATTATTTTAAGAATTAGCATTTTCCGATATAAATATCGGTATCAATAATCTGTATCGGTATCAGTATCTAACCAGGGGCGTAGCGAAGGGTATTTTGTTGGGGGGGGGGGGAGACAGGTAAAATTTGTCGACTCATCCAATCCAGCTAGGGGGTCTGGGGGAGCGCTGTGAGCTCCCCCAGTGGGGTCCTAGGCCAAACCCCGGAAGCTGACGGATTTGTAGATATTTTAATACCTTACCTGGCTTTAAACAATACGTTTCAGACATTTCTAGGCTCTACAAAAAATAAAATAAAATAAATGAGCCGTAGGGAGAGAGCTTTAAAAAAAAAAAACTATTCCCCATGCCCTGACTCCGGGCAGATACAGAAAGTCGCACTCTCCTGCACTCCCTCAAACACAAATAAACCCCTTTTTGTCCTCAATAACAACCCACAAACTAGAAACAACGGGCTCAAGATCTTTCAACGCCGATGCACTTCCAAAAACCGAGAACTCTCTCTTCCTTTCCGGATTTGCAGCACCTGGAACCGTCTGCCTAGGGACATTGTCACCGCATCAAATACCAATCTCTTCAAAACCAAATTAGATACCTTCTTACCGACTATCACCCCTCAGTTTGTGTACAAGAACTGGTGAACCCTACCCATTTCCTCCCAGCATCAAAAGCAACAAGCTTCCTGCTGGTGTTTTTCAGTGTCAATGTTGAGAGGGGGCCGATTTACCACAAAATCAAAGGAACTTTTTTTTAATTTTTGCTACGGCCGCATGTACTTTTGAACAAGGGTACCATCCCTCCTGCCCCACCCACCCAACACACACATACACTCTCCCTTATTTTCGGCCCTAGTGAAGCCTCGTGGAAATAAAATTCGTGTGGAAAATACATTCGTGTGGAAAATCATCAACCAGTTTGCGTAGAAAGGAACATAAAAATACGAAGTGGTATTGAAGGAATATTACACTAAAGAGAGGGACTGATTTTTGCAAGGAGGAACTGATTTTTGTAGAGGAACTGATTTTTGCAAGGCAGGAACACCTTGCAGGTACCATTATCAATAAAAGGTAACACGATCACACGTTCGTTTCATTCAAGAAAGTTACCTACCAAATGCAGTGCTTTTTCTATGTGTCTCGGCTAGTCCTTTTAGTGAATTACTTTATTTTCATCTATTTCTGCACAATTTTTTTTAACTGTTCCTTTTTCTTGGGTGAGTGGGGGGGGGGGGAATTGGTCCTAACGGTGACTTTAGAAGACCGCTGGATCCGTGTATATATATATATATGACCTACTGCTATTATTTTAAGCATGAAAAGCTAATGATTTAATTAAAAATAGGACGTAGTTTCGTTTCTGTAGTCTACCACCAATCAGTATTTTTTGTTCATTCCGACCTTTATATTATTCCGACCATTTTCAACTTAACAGGACGCGGAGTAGAAATTTTACTGTGTTCGAATATCACGATATAACTCAAGAATAATTTACAGGTTTTTTTTTAAATTTGGTTTCATTCTTCTACTTTGGTTTCGTTTCCTTTCATTTTGCTTTCATTCTTTTCAGTTTGCTTTAGTTGATAGATAATTTTACAAATCTTAAAAGTCGAAGCAAATCGAACGGATAATACTAAACGTAATTTACAGTAAATAAATTAAGATGCAGGTTTAAAAACGTATTAAATTAATGATTTACTATACATAGTAATACCAGCTAATATCCACAAATTGCTATAGCTAAATTGAACGACATTTTAAAAAGGCGATGTGGTTAAAATCATCAGTGTATTTTCTGTCTGCATTTTTGTATTGGCTTTTTTGCATTGCTGTAGCAATTTGCGGATATTAGCTGGTATTACTGTGTATAGTAAATCATTAATTGAACACGTTTTTAAACCTGCATCTTAATTTATTTACTGTAAATTACGTTTATTATTATCCGTTCAATTTGCTTTGACTTTAAGATTTGTAAAATTATGTCAACTAAAGCGAACTAAAAAGAAACAAAAGCAAAATGAAAAGAAATGAAACCAAAGTGCAAAGAAACAAAAGCAATTTAAAAGATAACGAATCCAAAATGAAAGAAAACGAAACCAAAGTAAAAAAGAACGAAACCAATTAAAAAACCTGTAAGTAGGTATTCCGTGAAAGCTGCTTTTAGCAGCAATGAACAGCTAAGATTATAAATTTGGTATTTTAACCAGGCCTATTGTTAAGATAGTTATCCATATGTGAGCGAGAAAACTGTGGAAACCTTCTTTTGCAGTATTCAACAAACCATCTTAAAGCGTTAAAACATTTTTTTGTAGCTAGAGTGATCGGCAAATGTTTTAAGCATTTGTTTATGGTCAAAGGTTTTTATATTCTATGGTAGCTGTAAACCTTGTATTTTTTTTTATCCAATACTTAAATGCTCGGTTGGCTGTTGAACTAGCCGAGTCTGTTATAGTTAGGACAAATTATAACTTGTATCCAACCGTTTAAGGTTGAAGAAATGTTAGACTTACCTCACTTTTTTTCTGCTCCAGCTAACTCGAAGGGGTTTGAGGGAGCATCAGTTTGTCCGACTTCCCTTCTGCCGCCATGACAACGCTTTTCATGCTTGTTACGGTAATCGTTGTTATAACTACATGCAGTGCAATCCAACTTAAAACACACTGTTGTGAGTTCGCAACAGGCTGATCTGGAGGAGAGCGCTCCGCCCCCCCCCCCCCCCCCCAGGAATTTTCCAGAATTATTTCGTCTTTCAGCCGGAGGAAATAATGTATTGAAAAGCAACAAATTCCCGACTTCTCTGTCTGCCTTAATATGCAGTGAAGGTCAACTTAAGGAAACTGAAATACAAAGGGAGAGTTGAATGAAGGTATCAAGCTAGATCAAACCATGCTTACTCAGATAAGGTCCACCACTTTTAGCTGTAAGTTAGTCGGACAGTCGGTTGATAAGCTAAGTAATAGTCGGATTGTCGGAAATATTTAGTTCCATTTTATAAATTGTACACAAAAGTCTGTAGAGAAAATTTGCAAGAAAGGTTAACTTTGGTAGTGTAATTTTTCTGACCCTAACGATACACAACCGATACTTCTTATCGATACAGCAATAACTTATTAACTGCAACAGCCTTACAACATCCATTTATTATTATCAGAATAACATTAGCTTTAGCTTAGCTGTCGACACTCAGTCCACTTGGTCTCTGCCTCATGCATTTTAATTGCTGCCACATGTGGTCCCATCCAGATACTCAGTCAACATCAGTGGTCCGGCTCCTAAGCCAATCAGCTCATCCCTCAACCTCAGCATCCAATCGCACAAAAGAGCAGGATGCAGGCCCCCTTTAAAACCCAGGGTCCTGCAGATTTTCTCTCTCACTCCCCAACTTTTTTGGACATCAATTGCCACCAGCCACTGAGGCCTTGGAGCCAGAATTCCTACAGCATTGTTCAGAGTTAAGTATGTAACACCTAAATTTCACTTCGTCCAAGCTTAATTCAAATGTTATCGCACAAATTCCCCCGGGTTCAATCTTAATTGTCGAGACCAAGAATTCATTTCCACAGGCAAATAACAGTAACAGTAAATAAACATTTATTTCAAAAATTCCTAGCATGTTAGTAATAGTTATATTTGCCCCTAGTAAGCTACACCAAAAGCTGTTACTAGCTTTGATGGAATTCAATAAATTAAATTCAGTCAGCAAATTCATTTGTCAATAGGCCTACGAAATTGAATTTCACCATAGGCAATGGCATATATATATAGGCTATATAAATAATTTAATAAATAGGCTATTCTTTCTCAACAGAAAGGCTGATAAAACCTGAGGTTTATCTAGAATTACCTTCTTAAATATGCTTCAATATTTCGCAAAATATAACCCAACCTCTGCTTTTCTTAAATCTCCTCCCAGCTTAATTTTTGCAATGTGATAAGCCTTTGGGCAGAGAAAAATATGTTTCATTTAAATCCGCGAGAAGCTCAGCTTCCTTTTACCCTGGTTTAATTGTGCTATTAGGAGAAAGGTACCCAATATTTCGATTATTCTTCCTTTTGACATGCTATCTTAGGAATAGCGAACAAATAAATACATGCAAATACAAATCATATTATGACACTAATTCAGTTTTTCTGGCTGGCGTATTGGCGCTAAATTCATTCAAATTTCGGACAGTTAAATGCAGCATTTCTTAGTTTTAGTGTACTCACGGACCAAACAAAGAATTTAAGGATTGAAGAGTCAAAACCACAGTGTCGGAGAGAGTTCAGAAACTCACACGGGCCTCCATCAACAGGTGGTCGAACAAGATGGAACGAAGACGGCTTTATCTCCAATGCCGTCGAATACGAGTATCAGTTCCGTTATTTCGTTACTGGTCGTTCTATTGTAGCGGTGAAAACTCCACCGTGGCTTCGTTAGCAGTAGGCTAAATCTTCTCCTTGGTATTTAGAATGAATACACGCCATTACCATCTGACGTCAACAAACATCGTGGACAAAATGCAGGCAACTTCATTCGTCATGGCGTCCTTCTTCAACTTGTATGCCCAACATAACGCAGGTTCACGGTTGTAGACCAACAGAACGGACTACAATGAAATTGGGAGAGGCCACTTCCCGAATTCAAGACGACGGACAACAACTTGTTTCATTACTGACCGAAATGCGAGGCAGAAGTAACCCGTTTTTCACACTGTACACACATTTTGTAAAACACGCAATCAAACGTCAATGACGATTCCAGCGCCACCGCACGCAAAACCGGAAGTTGAAGAGCGCCATAGCCAAACCGAAACTAACGCCGTAGCCAAACCGAAACCAAGCATTGTAGTTCACAAAAACGAAAATAAACACTTGAACACTCAAATATTAAATAAAATAATGTTAAATCGACGTTACACATCTCCCCCACCCACCATTGAGTGACCCCACTCACGACTTTTTATTTTTGAGGGTTAAGATGGCCGAACGGAATTTATGTTGAGTCGCTCCGCGAGGTCGCAACACTCTGCGAGTGGTGGTATCCACTTCAGATTCCTCGGATGACTCGTTCCCAGACTCGTGCCCCATATCATCCTCGGACTGCACCGACGCAACATACGGCTTCAACTCCTGCACATGAAAGTGCCTTGCATTACTTTACTTGTTACTCTATCACTCAGCTTCACGGTAACTGGAGAACAGACCTCATGTACAATATATGTTCCCTGCCATCGCGGTGCCATTTTCTTTGCAAAACCCTTTTCTTTATCCGAGAGAAAATGGGCCTCCTTAAGAACCAGGTCACGTTTAGCGAAAGACAAGTCTCTATGCCTTGCGTCATAGTATGGCTTTTGTCGTGTGGCTTGAGCAGCAATATTCTCTTGAGCTTCATCAATGGCTGCCCTCAAATTTTGAGTCAGCGTGACAGCCCAATCACTAGCTTTAGGCATCTTAGCTAGCTCAGCATCCATAGCAGTTGGGTCACAGGGAAGACGCAGCTCTTTTCCTAACGTTAGAAAAGCTGGTGTGAACCCAGTCCTTTCGGAAGTTGCTGAACGCAACGCTATACCAATGACAGAGAGGTTCGAGTCCCATTCTTTATGCGACTAAACTATGTTGGTGGTAATCATACCTCGGACAGTTTTTATCGTCCTCTCCGCAAGATTTGGTTGATGGTGGTAAAACGAGGTATTCTTACGCTTAATCCCAAACATACTGCACATAGTTTTGAAAATTTTTAAAACAAATTGTCGGCCATGGTTCGACACTATGGTTCTCGGAATTCCAAACCTAGGAAAAACCTCCTTCACTAAGCAAACAGCAACTGTTTGAGCTGTAGCATTCTTGATGGCGAACAATTCAGGCCATTTCGCCAAATAATCTACTACTATGAGCATGTATTGCTTCCCTGACTTGCTTTTGGGATAAGGATCTGCCAGATCGCAAGGGTGTCGCCCGGTTGAGGCAAATGTCTCGGCGACATCATAAACCCACGAGGGGGGCAGTTTCGGATTTGTGCAATTGGCATTGATGGCACGCACGTACGTACATTGCAACATCCCTACTCATACCAACCCTAGTGTACGTCTGTCTGGTGTTCGCCAAGGTCTTTGCTGCTCCCAGGTGACCTCCCGCGAGAGAATCATGGTAGGCTGCCATAATTTTACTATGCAACTCTTTAGGAGCGATGATGCAGTACGACTCTACACCTGCAGGGGTTTGGAACTTCCTGCAAACTACATCATCAATCAGCACACTGTAACGCATAAGAGACGCCACCTTCTTACCCAGTTTATTCAAAGGGGGTTCATCTCCTGCCCTCAAACATTTAGTGAGTAGACTAAGCGTCTGATCTCACAACTGGGCCTCCTTCACCTGCTGCAAAGATGGCGCTTCTATTTCACTCAGTACAGCGTTGACTGACGTTTCTGACATTTCAGGAATTCTGGATAAGGCATCCGCAACAAGATTGATCTTTCCAGGGTTATAAGCCACAGAAAAATCAAATTGCTGCAAACGCATGGCCCACCTTGACAGACGCCCCGTAGGATCTCTGACCGTTTTGAGCCATTGAATTAACTTCTGGTCCGTTAACACTTTAAATGTTGAACACTCCACGTATGGCCTCATCTTTTCAATCGCCCAAACGATAGCCAAACATTCTCGTTCCACGGCCGAAGTTTTACACTCCTGTTTTGAGAGGGCCCTGCTTGCATATATGATGGTAGCTAGTTTTCCATCCTTCTCCTGCAACAGGACCGCTCCTATGCCTATGGCACTCGCGTCCGTCTGGATGACGAAGGACTGGCTGAAATCCGGTGCCGTCATAACCGGTGTACCTGTAATGAGGGCCTTAAGTTCCTTAAAAGCCTTCTCACAAGCTTCGTTCCAAACCAACGGACCTCCTTTATCCAGAAGACGATTGAGCGTTTCCGCAATATGAGAGCACCCCTTTATGAACCTCCTGTACCACGATATACATCCTAAGAATTGGCAAACGTGCTTCACCGTTTTAGGTCTCGGGTAGTTCAAGACTGCATCCACTTTACTAGGATCAGGGCGAATCCCAGTTTGTGAAACTATATGGCCTAACATCTGGTAAACAGATCTGTACCTTTTTGACTTTTATGGTGTGGTTAGCTTTCTACAACCGTGACAGGACTTCTCTTAAAGTGCTCAAATGAGTATCAAAATCGGCCAAAGCTATTATGATATCAAGGTATGCGACTACCCCATCATTTCTCATGTCGATGAAAAGATGATTGACAAGTCGAAAGAACGTTGCCCCACTGTTACACATACCAAATATCATCACCGTCGGTTTAAATTAACCTGCTGGTGTCATAAAAGCAACCTTGTCTTGGGACGATTTGCTCAAGGGGACTTGCCAATATCCGCTCTGCAAATCTAGTACCGTAATACATTTCGGCTGTCCCAAGGTGTCCAGGAGTTCATCTATCCTGTTTAAAGGATATTCATCTTTTCTGGTAATCTCATTAATTTTCCGGTAATCCACTATCATCCTCCACCTACCGTCTTTCTTTTTGCGGATGATGACAGGGGCTGCCCAAGGGCCGGAATGCGGAACGATATGGCCACGACGAATCATGTCATTCAAGATTTCGTCGAGTGCTTCACGCTTTTCAGGACGAAGGTAGTATGGACTAGATGAAACGGGCTGATGATCACCTGTGTCTAAATGATGTTCTAAGACATGAGTTAACCCAGGTTCGGGATTAAAGGCCGCTGAAAATTCCTCCAACATATCCCCAAACTTTTTTTGTTGGTCTTCAGTCAAAAGCGCAGCTTAGAGCTTTTCATTAATGATTGGATCCAAACATTTAATAAAGTTAACTGAAGTCTGTTTTTGTTCCGTGTTACAGAAAGGATAATGCACGTTAGGGATATCCTTCCAAAGCTTCATCTCGTCCGTTCCATCAACTATCGCACCATACAGACCTTTGATGTCACCACCTAACAAGCATTGGTGACCTAACTGTTTTGCTGTAACTACGGGGTGGACTACAGTTTTGCCTGGCAATTCAATTTTTGCTATAGCTCAACCATGAGTAGGCAAAGGTGCAGAATTGGCAGACACAAGAGTAATCCTCTAGCTCATTTAATTTAATTCCCCCTAGCTGAAAGGTTTCTACGAAATCGGGGTCTACTATAGTATAAGGTGCCCCTTCATCCCAGATGCCTATTACCGTTTTACCACCAACCCTTACGAGAATAGAAGCCATATTGGCTGGACGTGGGATTCTAAAGTTACTTTGGTTTATTGGAGGATTTACTTTATGAGCCCCGCCACCCCCGTTCCCAGAGCTCAATCCCGGTTTTCCGTCAGTGGTAAATCATTGCTACCGACTGAATTGACCTTCCTACCTACCCCCTTTAACTTTTTTAGGGACCTTGCACTGAAGTGAAATGTGGCCTAATTCCCCACAATTATGACATGTTTTGGTTGCATTCCTATTATCCTTAGGCCTAGTGCCACTAGCTAAGATCCCTATTACTTAACAGAGGTGCAGAAACTACTTTAGGTTGTGATGTTACTTGTTGAAGTGCTGCTGGCCCCAAATATACCTGAATTGCAGTTTGATCTAACAAACCCTCAATTTTACGTGCATCAGCAGCTAATTCTAACAGGTAAGATTTAGTTCCTAACATAAGTTTGAATGCAGAACCCATGGTATTTTTAACCAGATGCACTTGTTCGTACTCTGGCATAGCATACGAAAGTTGCTGAATTTGCAGCGCCATATCATGGATGTAGTCTGCAACTAATTCACCTTCGACATGTCTTCTAGATGTGAGCCTGTCTAAAACTACTTCGTCATGGTTACGCACCTGAAATCTAACCATGAGACTCATTTTGAATTGTTGCCATGACAGTGGAGGTGGACAAGCCATAAACCACTGTAATGCCATGCCTGTCAAAAGTGTAGGAAGCCAGTTCGTCAGGAATATGTGCTCAGGAATACCCCTTCCGACTTGAAGTTGTTCCGCCCTAAGCAAAAATTCCCTAGGACTAGGTCCCACAGGATCCCCATCAAATGGCTTCACTTCAAATTTAGGTGTCCATATTGATGGATGTGCCTGCCCAACATAACGCAGGTTGATGGTTGTAGACCAACAGGACGGACTACAATGAAATTGGGAGAGGCAACTTCCCAAATTCACGACGACGGACAACAAAAACTTGTTTCATTACTGACCGAAATGCGTGGCAGAAGTAACACGTTTTTCACACTGTACACACATTTTGTAAAACACGCAATCAAACGTCAATGACGATTCCAGCGCCACCGCACGCCAAAACCGGAAGTTGAAGAGCGCCATAGCCAAACCGAAACTAACGCCGTAGCCAAACCGAAACCAATCATTGTAGTTCACAAAAACGAAAATGAACACTTAAACACTCAAAAATTAAATAAAATAATGTTAAATCGACGTTACACATCTCACCCACCCACCAGTGAGTGACCCCACTCACAACTTTTTATTTTTGAGGGTTAAGATGGCCGAACGAAATTTATGTTGAGTCGCTCCGCGAGGTCGCAACACTCTGCGAGTGGTGGTATCCACTTCAGATTCCTCGGATGACTCGTTCCCAGACTCAAGCTCCATATCATCCTCGGACTGCACCGACGCAACATACGGCTTCCACTCCTGCACATGAAATGTCCCCTGCATTACTTTACCTGTTACTCTATCACTCAGCTTCACGGTAACTGGAGAACAGATCTCATGTACAATATACGGCCTCTGCCATCGCGGTGCCATTTTATTTGCAAAACCCTTTTCTTTACCCGAGAGAAAATGGGCCTCCTTAAGAACCAGGTCACCTTTAGCGAAAGACGAGTCTATGCCTTGCGTCATAGTACGGCTTTTGTCATGTGGCTTGAGCAGCAATATTCTCTTGAGCTTTATCGATGGCTGCCCTCAAATTTTGAGTCAGCGTGACAGCCCAATCACTAGCTTTAGGCATCTTAGCTAGCTCAGCTTCCATAGCAGTTGGGTCAAGGGGAAGACGCAGCTCTCTTCCTAACGTAAGAAAAGCTGGTGTGAACCCAGTCCTTTCGGAAGTTGCTGAACGCAACTCCATACCAATGGTAGGGAGGTTCGAGTCCCATTCTTTATGCGACTCAACTATGTTGGTAATCATACCTCGGACAGTTTTTATCGTCATCTCTGCAAGATTTGGTTGAGGGTGGTAATACGAGGTATTCTTACGCTTAATCCCAAACATACTGCACATAGTTTTGAAAATCTTTGAAACAAATTGTCGGCCATAGTCCGACACTACGGTTCTCAAAATTCCAAACCTAGGAATAACCTCCTTCACTAAGCAAAGAGCAACTGTTTGAGCTGTAGCATTCTTGATGGCGAACAATTCATGCCATTTCGCCAAATAATCGACTAGTATAAACACGTATTGCTTCCCTGACTTGCTTTTGGGATAAGGACCTTCCAGGTTGATCGCAATGGTTTCTCCCGGTGGAGGCAAATGTCTCGGCTACATAATAAACCCACGAGGGGGAGCAGTTTTGAATTTGTGCAATTGGCATTGATGGCATGCACGTACGTACCTTGCAACATCCATACTCATACCAACCCGAGTGTAAGTCTATCTGATCTTCGCCAAGGTCTTTGCCGCTCCTAGGTCACCTCCCGCGAGAGAATCATGGTAGGCTGCCATAATTTTACTATGCAACTCTTTAGGAGCGATGATGCAGTACGACTCTACACCTGCAGGGGTTTGGAACTTCCTGCAAACTACATCATCATTCAGCACACTGTAACGTATAAGAGACGCCACCTTCTTGCCCAGTTTATTTGAGGGGGGTTCATCTCCTGCCCTCAAACATTTAGTGAGAAGACTAAGCGTCTGATCTTGCAACTGGGCCTCCTTCACAAAGATCTGCTGCAAAGATGGCGATTCTATTTCACGCAGTACAGCGTTGACTGAAGTTTCTGACATTTCAGGAATTCTGGACAAGGCATCCGCAACAAGATTGATTTTTCCAGGCTTATAAGCCACAGAAAAATCAAATTGCTGCAAACGCATGGCCCACATTGTCAGACGCCCCGTAGGATCTCTGACCGTTTTGAGCCATTGAAATGACTTCTGGTCCGTTAACACTTTAAATGTTGAACACCCCACGTATGGCCTCATCTTTTCAATCGCCCAAACGATAGCCAAACATTCTCGTTCCACGGCCGAATATTTACGCTCCTGTTTTGAGAGGGCCCTGCTTGCACACATGATGGTAGCTAGTTTGCCATCCTTCTCCTGCAACAGGACCGCTCCTATGGCTACGGCACTCGCATCCGTCTGGATGACGAAGGGCTGGCTATAATCCGGTGCCGTCATAACCGGTGCACCTGTAATAAGGGCCTTAAGTTCCTTAAAAGCCTTCTCACAAGCTTCGTTCCAAACCAACGGACCTCCTTTATCCAGAAGACGATTGAGCGTTTCCGCAATGTGAGCATACCCCTATATGAACCTTCTGTACCACGATGTACATCCTAAGAATTGGCGAATGTGCTTCACCGTTTTAGGTCTCAGGGCGAATCCCATTTTCTTAAACTATATGGCCTAACACCTGATAAACAGATCTGTACCTTTTTGACTTTTCTGGTGAGGTTAGCTTTCTACAACCGTGACAGGACTTCTCTTACAGTGCTCAGATGAGTATCAAAATCAGCCGAAACTATTATGATATCAAGTATGCGACTACCCCATCCTTTCTCATGTCGATGAAAAGATGGTTGATAAGTCGAGAGAAAGTTACCCCACTGTTACACATACCAAACATCATCACCGTCGGTTTAAACAAACCTGCTGGTGTCATAAAAGCAGCTTTGTCTTGGGACGACTTGCTCAAGGGGACTTGCCAATATCCACTCTGCTAATCTAGAACCGTAACAAATTTCGGCTGTCCCAAGGTATCCAAGAGTTGATCTATCCTGTTTAAAGGATATTTATCTTTTCTGGTAATCTCATTAATTTTCCGGTAATCCACTATCATCCTCCACCCACCGTCTTTTTTTTGTGCGGACGATGACAGGGGCTGCCCAAGGGCTGGAATGCGGAACATTTTGGCCACGACGAATCATGTCATTTAAGATTTCGTCGAGTGCTTCACGCTTTTCAGGACGAAGGTAATATGGGCTAGATGAAATGGGCTGATGATCACCTGTGTCTAAATGATGTTCTAAGACATGAGTTAACCCAGGTTCGGAATTAAAGGCCGCTGGAAATTCCTCCAACGTATCCCCAAACCTTTTTTGTTGGTCTTCAGTCAAAAGAGCAGCTGAGAGCTTTTCCTTAATGGCTGGATCCAAACATTTAATAAAGTTAACTGAAGTCTGTTTTTGTTCCGTTTTATAGAAAGGATAGTGCACATTAGGGATATCCTTTCAATGCCACATCTTGTCCGTTCCATCAACTATCGCACCATACAGACCTTTGATGTCACCACCTAACAAGCATTGGTGACCTAACTGTTTTGCTATAACTACGGGGTGGACTACAGTTTTGCCTGGCAATTCAATTTTTGCCATAGCCCAACCATGAGTAGGCAACGGTGCAGAATTGGCAGACACATGAGAGTCCTCTAGCTCATTTAATTTAATTCCCCCTAGCTGAAAGGTGTCTATGAAATCGGGGTCTACTATAGTGTAAGGTGCCAGTAGTGGGGATTTGCGATATGAGGACAGACATACCCACCCCCACCCCTCCACCCCGTGACGTCCCTTCCGGTCACGTGACGTCACTTCCCGTCATGTGACGTCACTTCCGGTCACGTGGCCTATGACGTCACTTCCCGTCACGTGACCTATGACGTCACTTCCGGTCACGTAACCCATGACATCACTTTTGGTCCAAGATGGCAGCACCCATGTAGTCCAAGATGGCGGCCCCATTCGTTAATCTGGACGAGGGTGGGAAAGTGCTTTTTGCTACCTTTTTGAGTCCTTTTGTTACCTTTCTGACGTCATCCAAGATGGTGGCGCTTATTTTCCAAGATGCCATGCGAACCGGAAGTGACGTCATGCAAGATGGCGGCGCCCATGCGAACCGGAAGTGACGTCAAGCAAGATGTCGGCGAACCGGAAGTGACGTCATTCAAGAAGGCGCGCCCATGCGAACCGGAAGTACGGCCATTTTCCAAGATGGCCACTTTTTTTAATTTCGCCAATCTGGAGGAGGAGTGCTTTTTGTTATCTTTTTGCATACCGGAAGTGCGGCCGTAGCCAAGATGGTCGAGGTCATCCATGGGAAAAGTGCCTTTTTGCTTCCAAAATTTCTCCTTTTGGTACCAAAAAAATGTCCTTTCGCTACATGAGTCTTTTCGTCAACTCCGAGCGGGAAGTGACGTCATCCGAGGGGGTAATGCTTTTGGGGCATTGTAAGAACAACTCTAAAAAACTTTCAAAGTGAAAATATCACGAATTAGCAGCTTTCACATTGTGATTACTTTGAAAAGCTCTCGAGTGCTGTAAAAATGACGAATGAGCAACATTTTTGGGGAACTGGAGAGGTCATGCAGATAGCTTTCACATTGTGGTAACGCTAAAAACGCTTTAAGGCGTGAAAATGACTAATGAACAATATTTTGGGGTTCCCAAAACTGGAAGGGTGGTGCGAGTCCTCTTTGAGCTTTCTCATTGTGATAACTTTAAAAAGCTTCGAGGCTTGAAAATGACGAATTGGCAACATTTTGAGGGGTTACAAATGGGGGGAGGATTCTCATAAATCATTCCAGTTTAATAAATACGAAAATGCTTCATGCCTGCAAAAATCATGCTATGAAATGTGTATTTTATATTATTTTCCGCATTGACTGAAGCCCTACAAAGAAAAAAAATAATTAGACCAGGACAAGCTTCCCACACACATTGGCACGGTACCAAACAGGTTGGTGTTTGCGTTTCATTTGAAGCGCATTTCCTGCTAGCCATCTGGCAAAAGAAGGCTGCACGAACGTTGCTGTATGGTTCATTCATTCCCCACTTCGTTGGTTGGCCAGAAACACAATTTGGGACTTTCTGGGTGAGTTTATCCTTTCATATGGTTTATTTCTTGACTAATGTGTGATTTTACCACGATTAAATACAGAAAAAATTATAGAAAACTTGTGCTGTGTAAATCCTTTAAAAAAAAGGAATCATCCAATTATTTTTATTTTTTAAAGTAAGGAATATTTTTTTACAGAACAACTAAAACAGAGCCTACTACTTGTATCCTTTACCCATTTTGTGTTTTGTATAAGTTCATTATTGAGTACATTGTAGTGGGGGGGGGGGGGTATTTGAGGAAGTTTTATTTTTGTCTTTGGACAATGTGGGTGGTGTGTATTAATTTTCGTGTGTGAAATTCTTGCAAAAACTATGTGTATCTGCAGAATGCAATGTTGAGTAAGTTTAATCAAAACCCTGTTATTGATAACTAAACTAAATAAATTTCTGGGGAGGAGTAGGGTTGAAATCCGCTGATGCCATTTTTTTTAAATCCTATGATTTAGCAGACGTAATGTAAGGTCAATTTAAAAAGGTTGTTAGGCAAAATGACCTTTATTCCAAATATCAAGGTCAAACCCATGACATGGTTTGAAAATTTAAAGGTCAACTACAGTGTAAAATAACCAGACTCGAAATGGCAATGGCGACTTCATTTAAAATAACCTTTGAATCAAAATTGCAAGGGCATTTTTGAAATAATTTTAGATTTAGAGGGGGAAAAAAGTGGTAAAAAAGATCAAATCATGGATTCCTGTTCAATTATTCTCTCCGGCAAATATTCTGATTTGAGAATTAATTTAAACACTCCCATTTATTTGGACTCTGAAAAAAATTGCGAATTGGCTCTGCTTAATTTGGACACGTATAACAGCATTCATAACATCACCTCAAAAAATAACGAAATTCAATACACGGCCGATGCTGGGGCTTCCTGGCACAAAGTGTTAGTCACCCTGGCGGCTTACGAAATCGAAGATTTGAATAAATTTCTCAAGTCGGCGATAGATTCGAATGGGTACAGCAAGGATGCCATTACGATTCTCCCAAATCTAAACACTTTAAGAACCAACTTGATAATTACTGATCCCAACTACGGCTTGTCCTTTTCGCGCAATAAGAGTTTGGCTCCAGTTTTGGAGTTTGACTTGGGCAACTACGTGAGAAGTCGAGAAAGTCAAAATACAGTCGACATTATGAGCATCAACACAATTTTCGTACACGTGGATATCATCGGCAATTCGAATCTAAACAACGACACTCAGCCCACTTTATACTCCTTTTATCCCAATTCACCACCCGGTTTCAAAATCATAGAGTCCCCGCATAATTTAATTTACTTCCCAGTTACTACAAAATTAATCAGAAATATAAGAGTTTGGCTCACTTCACAGACCAACCAGCCGTTGGATTTAAATGGTGAGACGCTCACGGTGCGTCTTCATTTGAGATCTAAATAAAAAAAAAGGATAAAATGCTCGTGTTTGGAAAAAAAAGGGAAAGGACTTAATTTTAACTCTAATAATAAAAAAACAAACGGTTTGACACCTAGAAACAAAGCTTTCATCAAATTCATAACAACACCCAGAAAATGAGTTTAGTAGAAGATTACTTATAAATCAACGAACCTTTGGTGTACAATTCATCGATCGAGTCTTACACGTACCACGAATACAATCCTATTGTTGGCACTAATCTCAACAATGTAAATTCGGAAATCCGCACACACGTAGAAAACCAAGGTTTATTTCTGCATGTTGTAACAACTACCTCCTGATTAAAGGGAGGTTACTGAAGGACGATCACTCGGCTTACACGGACGCTGATGTAGCTAGTCTTATTAATAATGCTCCCATGTTCCTGTTTTCTAACATCAAATACCATCTCGGTGATAAACAAGTCGACGATTAAAATTATCCGGGGTTCGGTACTCTGATGAAGGGATTGCTCATCTACGGCTCGGCGGAGCAACCGGCTGTGCTCGGCCAGTGCTGGGCGCTGGATAGTGCGGCTTCAGTCACTGCTGAACTAACGCACTACTTGGGAAACAAACAGCGGCACGCGTCCATCATCGTAGAAACAACTCCCAAGGGAAGCTTTACATTCGCCATCCCGTTGAAACACGTCATGGGATTTTTCGAAAATTACGATAAGCTAATCTATGGAACTAAACACGTGCTCACACTCATGCGAGCGAGTGATACGAACGCAATCTTCAAAGCAGTGGCAGCGGCCAATGGTAAAGTCGTTCTAAATAGCATCATCTGGCTCGTTCCACATGTAACTGCCTCGGACGAGCAGAAACTTAAACTCTACAATCTCATTTACCACGGAGCGACCGTGGATTTAGGATATAGGCACTGGCATTACGATAGCTGCGTGCTCCCTCAAAACACCAGCTTCCCCTGGCGCGTGCTCACAACTTCCGCTGGTGAAAAACCTAGGTGGTTAGTTCTAGCTTTTCAAACTAACAGGCAGGACTGTTTAGTTAAAAATCCGGACGTGTTCGATCACTGCTGTCTGCAAGATGCCCACGTGACTCTAAATTCAGAAAGATATCCGTTTCTCGATTTAAATACTAATTTTGCCACTGGAGAGTACGTCGGCTTGTACAGAATGGCGCAGCAATTTAGGCAGCTTTGCTACGACACCAATGACTTGAGTTTTGACTTGCTTCAGTTCAAGAAAGCCTATCCTCTCGTGGTGTTGGATTGCTCCAAACAGTCTGAGAGGCTTCAATCTGGAATCATGGACGTAAAAGTCAAACTGAAGTTTAGAGCAGCCGTGCCAGCTAACACTACTTGTCACGCTCTCCTCATTGGAGACAGGAAAATGAATCTAAAGTTGGACAGAGGCAAAGTCGAAGTTGTTTATTAAATAATAATAATAAAAAAGATAATATGGCACTCAAAACAAGATCACGAAAAAAGAAAGGCGGCTTTTTGCCATTAGCACTGTTAGGACCTATTTTAGCCGGGATCGGAGGGTTGGCGGGCGGAACTGCGGGAGTAGTCTCTGCCGTTAAAAAGGCACAAAACGATGCAAAAATTCTTGCTGAACTAGTGCGACATCACAAGCAAGTGGAAGGTTCCGACTCGAAGAAAAAAAATTAATAAAAAAAAGAAGCAAAAAAATTGCCCCGTGGCAGAGGTCTTTACTTAAGACCACCCAAGGTTTAATCGATTTTAATAAACCTTTAACGAACTTTGAATTAAATGGATTGGCTAGAGTATTGAAAATTCCAAAATTCAGAGGTACTTTCAGTAAAGACACGCTTCCCTTAAAACTTTGGCCTACTGGTGAAAACGGAATAGTAAACTTGGAAGATTTCCACGATGGAGGCGGAAGTCACTGGGTAGCTTATTCCACCGTTTCGGGAGAACCTTGTTATTTCGATAGTTTTGGCAACATGGGTCCTCCCCGGTCTGTGGCAAACTACTTGGGACCGGGAATAAAATACAATTACGAACGCGTACAAAACTTTGACCAGATTTGGTGCGGTCACTTTTGCTTATTTTTCCTAAGTGCCTTCTCTAAGGCTCGTGATTACGAAGCTGTTTTAGATAGAATGAGACGAGTCATCTATTGAAAAGTTACGTGCAAATCTAACTGGAAATAAACGTCTTCTGGGTGAAACTCTTTGAATGCTCTACAGTGATGCGCAAATTTTTTCTATTACGTAAGGAATTTCGAAAACGGTAGCTGTCGAATGTTCGTCCTTTAGTTTAGTAATGTAAAGGGCGCTCGTTCCTATTTTACATTTACCAATGAGTGCAACACTCGGGTCGCTGCAGTAGAAAATTGCTTTATGAATTAAACCTGGACTCGTACACACGAAGCTCGAGAGAGGACCGGAATTAACGAACCAATCGCTCTTTTTTTCCAAAGGGCTTTTCATGCAGAAACTGATCAGCATGAAACTGTTTTCATGTACAAATTTCTTCGTAGCCTCATCACTCGGTAAAGTAGGTTCGCTTAGGTTTCTAATCGGTTTGCTCGTGGGATTAAAGTATTCTTTTTGCTCATCTTGTAACAAACAATTGCTTTCGACAAATACCTAAGTAACAGCATCGTTCGGTAAGGTAGGATTGCTTAAATTACTAATCGGCTTGTGCGTCGCGTTGAAGTATACTTTTTGGTCATCTTGTAATAAACAATTCCTATCGACGTACACTTTTGATGCCGCGTCAGCAGCATGCCGGGGGAAAGCTACGGTGCCGCTTCATCCCAGATGCGTATTACCGTTTTACCACCAACCCTTACAAGAACAGAAGCCATATTGGCTGGACGTAGGATTCTAAAGTTACTTTGGTTTATTGGAGGATTTACTTTATGAGCCCCGCCACCCCCTTTCCCAGAGCTCAATCCCGGTTTTCCGTCGGTGGCAAATCATTGCTGCCGACTGAATTGACCTTCCTACCCCCTTTAAATTTTTTATGGGACCTTGCACTGAAGTGAAAGATAGCCTAATTCCCCACAATTATAAGATGTTTTGGTTGCATTCCTATTATCCTTAGGCCTAGTGCCACTAGCTACGATCTCTGTATTATTTGACAGAGGTGCAGAAACTACTTTAGGTTGTGATGTTACTTGTTGAGGTGCCGCCAGCCCCAAATATACCTGAATTGCAGTTTGATCTAACAAACCCTCAATTTTACGTGCATCAGCAGCTAATTCTAACAGGGAGGTGTAAGATTTAGTTCCTAACATAAGTTTTAATGCAGCACCCATGTTATTTTTAACCAGACGCACTTGTTCGTACTCTGGCATAGCATACGAAAGTTGCTGAATTTGCAGCGCCATATCATGGATATAGTCTGCAACTAATTTACCTTCGACATGTCTTCTAGATGTGAGCCTGTCTAACACTACTTCGTCATGGTTACGCACTTGAAATCTAACCATGAGACTCATTTTGAAATGTTGCCATGACAGTGGAGGTGGACAAGCCATAAACCACTGTAATGCCATGCCATGCCTGTCAAAAGTGTAGGAAACCAGTTCATCAAGAATATGTGATCAGGAATACCCCTTCCGACTTGAAGTTGTTCCACCCTAAGCAAAAATTCCCTGGGAGCAGGTCCCACAGGATCCCCATCAAATGGCTTCACTTCAAATTTAGGTGTTCATATTGATGGAAGTGCCTGAACATTACTATAACCAATGGTGGGTCGAGTTTGAGTAAGCCAACCTATACCTGGATAATTTACATTAGGTTGAGCACTAGTAATATTACCTAAACTAGATTGTTGGCCGAATAAACTAGTTTGATTCCCTAAATTTAAGTTAGGCTGCTGACTACCTGAACCCAAACTAGGATTAAGAGGTGGCTGACTATTTGAACCTGAGTTAGGGTTAAGAGGAGGCTGACTACATGAACCAATATGAGTTTGTACCGTAGTAAATTGTGGCTGCATAGTAGCACCCACAAATGGGACATTTAATGCCTGGCTCCCCGTTGTGTCTTGCATATTGGCTTCAATAGTAAGAAGTCACATATACTCAGCCAAATCTACTTGAATTGTTTGATTTTGGACATTTGCGGCAGGAACCGTACTTCGTGAAGATTAAGGCACATTCCCAGTATTATTACCTTGACCAATACCAAGTTAGTGTTTGGAAAGGGCGCATCTTATTTAAGAGCCCCTTTCTTATTGCCTTCGGCCCGTATTAATTATTAAGAGTGCTTTAACTTAGTTATTGAAGGTCTAACTTGATTTAACGGTGGGATAACCGTAAACCCAAATTAATCGAATTAAATAGCTTTCGGACCGAACAACTTGTGTGGACTCCCTTACTTAACTTGTTATTGCTTTTATGTGCTGTAGTTAGTAAAGATTGCATTAGCGCCGGCCGGTACGAATTTATTATTATTACGTACCTCTGTTATCTTCGTAAGACCTAACAATCAGGATTTACGAGAGATTTACAATGGTGTCAAAGTTTTAGATTCGAATTTAACCCACGCCTAATCATTAGAAAAACTGCAGCACGTTACGTTTATTATTGAGCGAAGTAGCGAGTTTTCGCATTAAATAAGAGAAAAAAATACCAGAGCAAGTAGGCTACTCGAAATCGAATTTTTCCTCCCAGTCGAATCGATTGAATTTAGGACATAATCGTGCCTAGTCACAAGTAAAGCACTACAGCTAACAAAAGCTTGAAAAAGTTCCTAAAAACAGGAACTATTTAAAGCTTTCGACTAATGGTAGGCTGATGGTGAAACTCAAACGCCTAGCAAACGATCGTGCCGTCAATGCACCTGTCCCTCCCGCCATGCAGACGACCACCGCACCTGCTCCTCCCGCTAAACAGCCGACTCAATCTCGGCAGAGCAGACAGCGTAAGCGCATGCCTAGAGCACCTGCTAAAAAGCGTAGCACAGTTGCGGAGAAATCCCCACTACGCCAGCAGTCAGCAGATGAGCATCGGAATGCTGCCCATGAATCACGTAGCCCTCCCAGTGATCCCCTCTCACAGCACTCTCACATGAATTCACCAGACAATTCCAGGAGAAATAGAGTGAATTATTCACGTAGCCGCTCACCACAGCATTATCTCCCACCAAATAATTCACGCAATTTTTCGGATGGATTAAACGTCAATCTCCCACCTTTCTTGGCCCCAACAAGAACAACGCAGACTACAAGCCAGCAACATCAGCTAATCTTGCATTCAAGCTCCACCGCATCAGACAGCAGCAACTTTTCACGAATTTTATCAGGCCTACAGCAAGCCACCGAAAGCCAAGTGGAAGTTTTAAATTGGCTAGCAGAAAAAATAGGCAGCACCCCACAAAACAACAACAGTAACGAAAGAATTAGGGACAAATCAGAAGCCAGAATGTGGGAGGACATTAGAGAAGCAAAGAAAACCCTGCCTAAATTCTCAGGGGAAGGAAGGACCGACATTGTCACCTTCCTCGTTCTTAGGGATAACCTGAGAAAAATTGATCCCCATTTGCCAGCCAGCGAGCTGATAGCAGCAGCAACCAACAAATGCATCAACAGAGCAGTTCGTTTCGTCGCAACTAGTCTAGTAATCGCCGAAAAAACATCATGGCCAACTTTCAAATCAGCTTTAATCGAAAGATTCGGTGCAGGAGGAGCCAAAATCACTAGGGGTAAATGTTTAAGGGCAAAAATGTACGAAGGGGAATCAATCGAAGCATTCGCCGATCGTCTAGAAATCATGGCAGCCGAAATTTGAATGGTTCAGCCAGCAGATAGCGTATTAGAAGCAACACTTAAGAAGAGAATGCGAGACAAAACCATGATATGCACCTTTAAATCGGCCATGCCCAGAAAAAAGGAAACGTTCTTGGCTAATCAAAAGCCTAGGAGCTGGGAAGAAATGCTTCACGTCACGCTAAAAAGACAGACGGAGATCAGCGAATATGCAGAGGAAGGAGGGCAACAGTCGAAAAAGATGCCACCACCTAAGCCTACAACCAGTACAAGCTTCGCAACATCAGCCCCAGACGGAACAGTTAACGTAGCATCCGCCGATCTATCGAAAATGACGTCAGCTCAAAACGCAGCAGAGATTTTGAGCCGGCAGGTTATTCGACCCAGAGTTTATTTTTACACGTTAAATCAATGCCATACACGCTATTCTTCTCAAATTAATGCAGGTAAAATTTCGTAGTTACGATAAGCGATTATTCGGATAATTTAAAACCGTTATTTGGTCCCTCCCCCCCCCCCCCCTTCTTAAGGCTTAACGAAAATCGGCCGTCTACAACGAATAAGACGATGTCATCTAAACATTTTGATAGCATCAAATTTCGAAAAAAAAGTATAGAAAAACTGAAGAAAACACTACAAAACTTTTTTTTTACATTCTGGGACATGTATAACCCACAATTAAAGTAACAAAATAAGCAAAACATGGCATTAATAGCTCATTCAATTTCAATCACTAGTCCGAACCGAAAAGTTATTTTCCAACTTTTATTCGTTATTATACCTAGAATTATCAATCTTTCTCTCTCCCCCCCCCCCCCCGCCCTCCTTTCGCCAAATTATCATTTCAAATAATAGCGTAGCAGCATAAGCAAAATAGAGAGGCAGACGCGAACCTAGTACAACAGTTAGACGTAACCAGAAAAATTTCTCCCTTCCTTGAATTTCAGGAAATTGGCAATTTTATTAGAAAATTAATATTCAATTTGCCTCACTAATCTAAGTAATGGCTCTTACCTAACCTAGTCGTCCTGTTACATCAACTTAATTATGCAACGATCCGTTTTACAAATTCAGCAAACATTATAGAAAAAAAAGAGGAGGAACTAGCTTAATCAAAACCGAATTTTGTTAAAACCGAATTCAAAAATCTATATCAGCAGCACCATAAACGTGCATTATCAAATAAAATTTCAAAACTCAAGATTAGCGGCACATTTAGTCAGAATTCCAGATAAAACGTAGCCTCAGCCTTAGATCTAAACGCTCATATGGTGAAAATTTTTCCCCGAACTTTAAAATAAGGTAAACAAGATTCAGTCACGGTCACACTCTTAAGTATGGCATTGATTCTACCACATTTTATTCAGTCCGGCGAAGGAATCAAGATTTCCAAGCGTAACCAGCAAGAATGGAAGCTACGCATTTCTTTAATTCCATCTGTAACATCACTAACAATCTGTCTTATTTAGTGGGACAGCACATCAAACCCCAAAGTCATTTCAGAAGAAAAACGGAAAAACGAGAAGAAAAACGGAAAACGGAGCAACGAGAAAAATCCGAGCTATCAAGCAACCCAACGCCACACCAACTCCATCTAGCGGCGGCGATTGACACTACTGGCCTATTTCTAGAACTAGACCCAAGGAACGAAGCAAACGACAAAAAAGAACCAACTCACGCTCGAATCGACAGCTAGGGCTACAACTCGAAATCTGCCTACCCAACGCCCCATCTAATTTTTAATTTCGGTAATTTAAGTAAAGTAGAACTTTTAGATAGCGGAGCAGGAGTCTTCGCTGATCTAATCGTCTACTGCACGAGAATTGTTACGAAATCCACAAATTAAATGTCATGAGGTCGAAACCGCTCTCGTAAATTTAGTAGGTGTCGGTGGAAAAAGGATAACAGCAGAAAAAACGTTGATTGCTGAAATAAGCAAATGCGGATTTTCCACAAACCAGCACCGATGGCAGTTTTGGGAAAATCCACATTTCATTGGGTTACGATTTTTTTATCAAAACAACCTGAGTTGGTTAAATTAAATTGTTCAGACCAAATTTTAGAAATAGGGGATCTCAAATTTAAACTGTCTCCATCGCCTTTCGATGCTTGGGAAAATTATGGTCAGAACAAGGAATAACTTAATTTCGAAAATTATAGTGTTACAACTGAGCATATATTGCAACGATCAATATTTCTTCAGACGACGAAACAGCCATAAATCCAAAATCCAGTTGGAATCCGACACCTCAACAATATTACATTGAGGTACCAGTTTCATTATTTAAATATGTTGGTTTGCCAAACAACAGCGGAAAAAAAATTGTGGCAAGCCTATCCTGAACAGCAAAGTGGCATATTTTTGCCACAATGCAAAGAAATTCTGATCTTTCTTGCCTGATGTTTGGTTAACACTAGCCCTACTGGTTTAATCCCGATTATGGCTATTAACACATCCGGGGAGGATCAATTTCTAAAGGCAGGTTCTATTTTGGGCCAGTACACAATGGCTGAAATAGAATATAATGACGAAAAGCACAACATACAGGATCTTTACAAAGGATAATCCCATCCCTTCAAGCTTAACTCAAACAACAGGAAGTGCACAGTCAACGGATGACACGGACAAAAGATCAGCCACTTCGCTAGCTAATCCCGGAACCTGTTCCGACTTCTTTCCCCCTTTAAGGCCCACTCAGACAAAGGGGCGCGCACAGTCTATAGAAATCAGCAGTATCGGGTCCGCCCAGTCAACGATAGCTAATCCCCAAACTGGACCTAGCCACCCAACGCTACCAGCGGACACAGCAATCGAACAAAGACCATTTTCAGAAGAGGAATGGAATAATTTAAAGCTTAAATTCAGTTTACCAGATTTAAACGAAGAAGAACGTATGGAATTGTTGGAAATGCTCAAAACACACCAGGACGCCTTCAGCAAAAAACGAATTCGATCTTGGAACTTACCAGGACTATGAAGTAAACATCGAAACAGGGTCATCAGCCCCAGTAAGGTCGAAGATTTACAGGGTGCCTTTCCACCAACGGGAAATTTTGGACAAGTATTTAGAAGAACTAGTCAGCATTGGGGTAATCAAAGAATGCAAATCATCTTGGCTCAGTCCATGTCTTCTAATAAAAAGGAGGCCTGAACGATATAGGGTCGTAGTTGATTTACACGGCCTTACCGCCGTTACTGAGGGCGTTTTAGTCCCCCCCCCCCCATCATCAGCGCTGCACTAGCTAACCTCAATGGCGCCAAAATACTTCACCAACCTAGATTTTCGCATGTACCTTATTCAACATAAGGCAAATAATTTCGAGGCCCCCCCCCCCACGCTTCTCGGACAGGAGAAGGCTTAGAGATTTGCAACAACTCAGTACAAATACTTTTAAGTAAGATAGTAGCAGACGATCAACACTCATGGGATGACAACCTACAAGCAGCCTGCATTACCTTGAATTCTACCCCCCTCCCCCCCACAGCTCCACGTTGTTGTCACCCCACCAACTCCACTTTTGCGTAGAATTCAGGATCCCCAGCAGCCTAATCTTTGAACCAGCAAGGAAAATTTACAACAGCGACGATACAGTAGTCAGGATGGAGACAAAACTGTTAAATGCGTTCGATAAATCCAATTCAGCCTTTCTTAATGCCCGACGACCTGGATTCAGCAGAAATCCAAAACGGAGGATTGAACGAATCCAAACAGGAGATCTGAGATTTGATTTCCAAACTACACCTCGACCCATCTGACCACGCTGCAGAAATCGACGCGCCTTGCTTGCACGCACAGCAAAAGCTTACCCCTCCACTACAACCTAACCCCCAGCTTGGGCCCCCTCATCAAGCTTACCCCCAGCAAGCCCCACTCCAGCCGACGGAGCAGGGAAACGAAAACGTAAGCGACCTGAACCTCGCACGTCTGGGACGTTACAGAAACGTTAATTAGTAGTTAGGAACAAGAATTGGTCGAAAAGCGTTTGTTCCGCCCAAATCACGAATACCTGACTCGTTCCAGCATTAATACCCCAGAAATTAGGCGTAAGCGTAATTTCGATTAAGCAATAGTGCAGGATCGCGAGTAGCTAACCCGATTTTCTCTTAACCCTCCCCCCCATTCTCATACTGGAGAGATGTCGTACAAATGTGAAGAGCGTGTCCAATCGTTCGAAATCACATTGAGATTCACCAAACTAAGAATTCGTTCAGACTATTTAATTACGTAGCACTTCGTAATAAGCAAGCGAATTTGAACCTTAACTGAAAAATTCGTAGTAATAAGTGCATACGATTTGCTAAACCAAATTCGCAATGTCAAGCCAGATAAGCACTGCTCGCTACACAAACGTGTCAAGTGACATTGCTAACGTTGGTAAAAAGCAAAACATTTATAACGAATAAATAACGATTGCGTTCATTTAAATCCGTCTTGTCGAAGATAAATCGTAGAATTTCAGTGTCAGCAAACGGGCGTCACAAAATTGCAGACCTACCGTTGACACTGGAGAAAATCCAAATGTGAAGTACGTGGGTGAGTTTCGCAAACCTAGCAGATATCTTCATAAAAGACAGGTGTGACGTTGCGAACTTACCATAAAAAATTACTTCAGGCATCAGCATGAATCATTTTATGCATTTATTGGTAAAACAATTTTATAAATGTAAGCTCTCCACTAGATTTTGGTGGAAAGAAAGCGTATAAATTTGATTGAAGTGTGCGGGACGAGCGACGCACATCAGGTCCAAATCAACGATGGTACAGTAATTTTGGTTTTGCGAATTATTTTGTGTTTAGTTCCGACGATTATACTAATTAGAATTGCGCACAATATGAAGAGAATTAATTAATAAAATTTAAGTAAATTATGCTAAGGACGAAATAGCCAAAGTTACGTCAGTTAGGCTATCACATGGCAGAGCACTACGTAAAACGGATGGTCAAGCAAATTTACGAGAAATCAACGTAAGACATTCACGTCAAAGCATTTAAGAATTGCGTTAAATCAAGATTTACGTAACTAATTAAGAGTTCAGCGAATAGAATAACCTTGATGGTTCAGTTCAAGTGCAGTAAGCATGTAAATAAAATATCACGATGCGAAATTCCAACTCGGAAAATGGCGGACAAGAACTTACCTAGTCAGCCCCACATACCAGCGAAAATCGTATGCAGAAACGTAGAAATAATAATCGTAAAAACCACGTACGATTAATCTTGGTACCCTCAAGTAGCCATACATACTAAATTTATGTACGGATGGCACTTGTAAGATATTACTGTAGTACTAAAAAGACGGAGCTCTGTCACGCTCCACGTTTCAAACGCAAGCATGAAAAAAAAAATATCAAGTGCGGTAGTTTTGCAAAGGCCATGCACGAGCTCCGGCCACACCCACCTGTATCATCAAATCACGCATGGTCCCTAAAAATCATGTAGGCTACCCATAATTTTTTTTGAATTAGTAAGTTAAAATTTTGAAAACAAAACTAGGAACAATTTCAGTAGGCACAATCCTGTTTCACTAGCTTCAAAAACCTGGTAACGCAGCAATAAAACTTAGAGTTCTTCAGACACGCCAGACGAAATCTCGAAGCTTTAGGCATATCATGGCGACATCAAAATTCCCAACCCCCCCCCCCCCCCCCTCCAAACCCTCCCCCACTCCTACCTTCTCATCACCTTTTATTTCTGGAATCGCGACAATTAAGTAGCATATCATCCTGAAATAAAATAAAAATTAGAATTGACTGGTCTACGAAAAAAAAATAACCATGAGTTTTGCAAGAAATTGAAAATGTTTTACAAAATCAGAATATCCAGGAGCCGATGTGTTCATTTTTTTCCTGGTATATCCTATACGAGTTGCCAAACAATTACGACTATCCGAAATTATTTCAGCACTAGATTAGAGTTGCTAATTTAGAGATCCCTTGGCAGATGTTTAAGACGCATGAACGAATATCAAATGTCGCGAACCTCCCACCTCCCCCTCCATCAAACTTCAGTAACACAAGATGCACGCCATTCTAGCTAAGTTTTCTACCAATTGTGGATGTTGTACGGGTGTTACTGTATCATGCGTGACCTAGCTGATTACAAAATAAGCAGAAATCTAATTGATTAACCCTGGCACCCTGGGTAACCCTGGTTTGAAAAATTACGTGAAAAAAAAAGGCACCTAAAACACGCATGTGGGCTAACAAACTACTTCCCCCTCCCCCGAGAAAATCTATAGACGCAGTCGAGAATGTTAAGGGTTATCTATAGACAGCCGCACCCCCTCCCCCAGAGACCGAGTTAGATCAATATACTAAAAATTTCCGATTCTCCCCCCTTTTCTCACACCCAACCCCTTACATGAACAGCATTACCAGCATCAATTAAGCAGTAATTGTTCGATACGAAAATTAAAATCGGAATAGAAGTATAAATAAGAAAGAAAATGATCGTCCATGATTTCCAGAGGACCAAGACAATTTTCCGTCCTCCGTCAAACGCAACCGTTTTCAAATTTCACGACTATCATGAACGATCATTCCCCTCTTTCCTCAACAGATTCAATTTGGTTTCTCGAGATTAACTCATTGCAAATAGAAACGCTAAACATAACAATAGCGGAGAAGTTAACATTGTTGATCAAATAAAACCTAAAATTAAAACACACTGCCGAACAACCGCAAGCAAGGTTACAAATGCGTACTTGGGTCTTTTCTCGTCAGAGTTTTGTTTTCGATCAACTGAAAATTGTGGGAAAAAGCTGGAAATACAAAATTTTCCCACCCGCCCCAGCAAAAAGCCCGTCGATGTGACATGTGCAACGTCATAAGGGTAGGGCACTAGCCTGGTATGCCATTCATTGAAGGTAGCGAATTAGATCTATGCATGTCAATTAACGACAAAACCATCAAAGCCAAACAATGATCATCGTCGCCAACATCGACGATATTACAGTAAGCAACCACCAATCAGTAGCTGTACTTGGTCACAGGATGGCGCCACACGCAAACGTCGCTAGCACTTTTGCGCCAAGGCATAGCGAAATCGAATCATGAGCAACGCATCAATAGGTTGCACTAAACGGCGTTCACAGCCGATTAAGACTGACCAAAAAGTAATGGTCTGAAAGCAAACAAGCAAAAATAAGTTGTTTCGACAACTTAACAGGGTACTGGTATAATTGAAATTCTCGTGCTACGTCCTCCAATCGGACAACAGCAAAATAAGTTTATTTCAGCAAGGGCGAAGTTGGAACGCCAAATAAAATAAATCAATAAGCATATTTTCATTGCCATAATTAGAAAATGAAATTGACCTATGTTAAAATGACATGAATTGCAATTGATGCGTTAAACGGATTACACAAGGATTTTGTTCTCCCTTGTTACAGAAAAGATGAATACCGCACATCGGGAGGCATACCGCACATCGGGAGGAATACCGCACATCGGGAGGAATACCACACATCGGGACGAATACTGCACATCGGGACGCTTACCGCACATCGGGAGGAATACCGCACATCGGGAGGAATACCGCACATTGGGAGGAATACCGCACATCGGGACGATTACCGCACATCGGGACGATTACCGCATATCGGCACGACAACCAATTATTGGTACTTCAACTCATCAATGGGTACTCCAATCCTAACGGTACCCTACTTCTCAAAGGTACCCACCTCACACGGACTAACTCCATTCATGATGAGCTCATGAACAATTCATCAGATTCAATAATTCAGTGCAACAAGGACTTCACAACACAGAAGTCAGTTCAGTGAAACTCGCGAAAGTAAAACGAAAGACAATGTGAAACGAAACAGAACACTTCCAAACTTAATAAGTGAACCAAAAACGCAAGGACGCTACGAAATTAATGAATTATCCTTTAAGTTATTTACTCCTGATTCTCCCAGTGCAATAAAAAACTAAGAGACAGGAGCAGCATGGTAAATATTAAGACACGACACCTAGTTAAGGAAAACGAAATTGTAACACAGTCGAAATTTTATTGACCGATATTGTCACATTGGTCAAAAACTCGAAAAAATATTGAATTATTACTACGAAATTGAACATTGTATATAGTTGTATATAAAAATGTCTGACATGTATGTACCATCACAGTAAGTTCTAAATAATACTGTATTAGCACTCATCCCCCCCCCTCCCCGAAAAAAAATTTTTTCCAGAACATTTTTTTTCTGTTTTGCAAGAGAACTCATCAAAAAACCACGAAAATTCTAACCCATAGGTTCAGCAACCAACAACTACGCCCACTTAACAATCATTCCACCCCAATAGAGAAATAGGATTCCGAATACGTATTCGAAAATTGAGGATTACTATGCAAGGTCTTTTACTCATGGAAAACTTATAAATTTAAGGAAATTCTTAGAGCACCCTGAGATGTTTTTCCTTGCATCCTAGCGGGAAGTTTACTTCAGTAATCGCCAGTAAGTAGAAGCATATTACAGAATAAGTTAATCAAAGTACTAAATTAAAATTAAAACTAAGGAGATAAGTCGTTACCCCAAGTAAGGAGTAGCCGACCTTATTTTAGAAAGGGCGTTGTAATTATTTTAAGAATTAGCACTTTCCAATATAAATATCGGTATCAATAATCTGTATCGGTATCAGTATCTAACGATACACAACCGATACTTCTTATCGATACAACATTAACTTATTAACTGGAACAGCCTTACAACGTCCATTTATTATTATCAGAATAACATTAGCTTTAGCTTAGCAGACGACACTCAGTGCACTTGGCCTCTGCCGCATGCATTTTAATTGCTGTCACATGTGGTCCCATCCAGATACTCAGTCAACATCAATGGTCCGGCTCCTAAGCCGATCAGCTCCTCCCTCAGCCTCAGCATCCTACCGCACATCGTCTGCTACACAAAAGAGCAGGATGCAGGCCCCCTTTAAAACCCAGGGTCCTGCAGATTTTCTCTCTCACTCCCCGACTTTTTTGGACATCAATTGCCACCAGCCACTGAGCCCTTGGAGCCGGAATTCCCACAGCATTGTTCAGAGTTAAGTAATACTGACGATCTTGGACTTAGCCGAATTTTAAAGGAGCTTTCCTCCTGTAGAGACTAAGTCCGGGTTAGTGTTTGGAAAGGGCGCATCTTATTTAAGAGCCCTTTCTTATTGCCTTTGGTCCCTATTAATTAAGAGTGCTTTAACTTAGTTATTGAAGGTTTAACTTGATTTAACGGTGGGATAACCCTAAACCCAAATTAATCGAATTAAATAGCTTTCGGATCGAACAACTTGTGTGGACTCCCTTACTTTGCTCATTATTGCTTTTATTGCTGTAGTTAGTAACAATTGCATTAGCGCCAGCTGGTACGAATTTATTATTATTACATACCTCTGTTATCTTCGTAAGACCTAACAGTCAGGATTTACGAAAGATTTACAATAAACCCTTCACCTGAAAACGGTTCCGACCTAGGAACCGAAACGTCGTGATTTCGTATTTTCACCAGCACTTGATGGCTATTCTGTTTGTATTTTTAATAACTAAAGTGGTTTTTAACTTTCTGTTTTTTTTTTTACGTTTAAATGTCAACAACCAAACGACTGAAAAGTACATGGCTGGCTTTAAAAAAATTTTTTTAAAACCTAACACACTGTGATGCAGACATGTATGCATATTCCCAAACTGACAAAAATAATTTATTTAATTACAATTTTTCTCTTTTCAACATGCAACTTTTTTCGTATCCTTTATTCATCTTTGTGGCTTTGAAAACCGTATGGCCTTAAAAAAACTAATACCCAACACTATCTGTTTTACCGATACAATACAAATTCAGCAGCATTTCAAATGAGCGTGCACACTCTACCATGTTCGTATTCAATTTAATTAAAAATTCTAATTCTAAGTTAGTACCATCTTTTTTGGGATGCTCGGTCCCTATTCTGCTATGGTAAGGATATATCCTGGCTATGGGCCTGAACTTCAGTATCGATTTTTGTAAACTGTTGTTTACCCTTTCAGTATTTATCCCATGTGTGTGAGTGACAAACAAACTCTTTGATGCTCGGATGTTTGTTATTTCATTTATGACTATATGAAACATTATTCAATACCTAAAACAAATTTCCACCTTCTAATATTTGATCCCAGTCAATAATAAATTACGCATTTATTCTGTGTAGCATATTTTAGACCTTCAAGAAGTATTAAGACAAAAGAAAATGGATGCAATGACTTTCACTTTTAAACAGGTAGGTTTTATTTCCTGTGACAGTAAATGTCACTTCCATATAAAGTTAGCTTATGAGTAGTCACTTAGAACCACTGTGGTGTAATAAAGGGTTACGTGATTAAACAGTACTGTCATATAAAAATTTAACTGAACATAACAAGAAATTATTATGCAAGTATCTTAACAATTTTTACGTTATGGAACGAATGTTTTAAAATCATCTGTAGTCATCTGTTTTTACTTCGGTTTCATATTTTTGTCTAACTGTATTCTTAACATCAGATGAACCTATGTTTGTTTATAAGAGCAATTATGCTGTTTGTTTGTGTGATGACGTGGTCTTGGCCTTGTTTAAAGCACAAGCTGTAAACTTTAAAATTTTCTGCTTTTTCTTTAATTTTTGCTATATTGTAGGAGTTTTATTAGTAAGTTTTCGCTCACTGTTTGCCTGTTATCTGTTCTCCAATTATAATATAACTACAGTAAAATGGTTAGCTTTAAAAGGGTTACTGAATTGAAAACGCAAAGGTTAACCAAATGTAAATATGAGATTAATTAAACCATTAGCTTAGGACAATAGTCCTTTACAGCATCCATTCAATGATAGCATTAAATAAAACAGTCTCAAAACGCTAGCAGACAACACTCATTATTGCACTGCTAGTGTAGTGCACTTGGCTTCTGCCTAGTGCATTTCAGCCATTAAACCAGGTGCTGGACTGTCCAGATTCACCTTACACATCAGCAACCTAGTTAAAGAACCAAGCTTCACTAAGAACCAAGAACCAATCAGCTTCACTAAGAACCAAGAACCAATCAGCTTCACTGAATAGCTCCTGAAAACAATAGAAACAGGACGCAGGTTTCCCTTAAATACAGGTCCCCTGCCTGCAGAATAAACTTGTCTTGTATTTTACATTTTGACACCTGTTGCCACCAGTCTCTGAGACCCTTGGACCTGGACTCTTCAGCATCACCCACCAAAGCTAAGTGTTTCTCAGTTAGCCAGTCTGTATGGACGAATAATTGCAGAAGCTTCTCTTCTCTAGGGACTAGAGTCCCGGCAAGTGTTGGCAAGGACGCATCTATTATAGACCACCTTTATTCCCCATGCGTTAACGTTAATTTCTAGTACATCTAACGGATTGAAGAGGGTGACATAAACCTAAATTATCACAAATAAATCGTTTCGAACCTAAGTTCATCTTCTATGGTCTCCTTCTTTGTTTAGCCGTTAGTGATTTAAGTGTTAATATTTATTGCCACTATTGTTAACTCGGTCGGTACGATTGTATGATCGTACACTGTTGATCCTCAATTAATTAGCTATAATGATTTCTTAAGAGATGTACACAAAATGAAGCAGATCAAATTTTTCACTTGTCTGCTAAAGGGCTACATACAGGTCAGCAAGCAATTCTGTCCTCTCCTGTCTGGGGAGAACAAGGTCGTCACCAGCAAGATCGTCTCGAGACTTATGCAGGCATTTGAAAACGAAAGACAGAAGACCAAACAACTTTTTTCCAAGATGCAATTTGCCTTTGGTATTGTGATAAGTCTGGAAAACCCTCCATATAAACCTCTCCATTCTGCCTCCCTTCTGCGTCTGTCACAGAAGATGGTATTTCCCATTGCACTTGCTTCGGCCACAAGGCAGAGTGAGCTGGCAACCTTCTCTCGAGAAGACAATCACGTACGATTCTCAGAGACTGGACATAGATAACTTTCCCAACTGGGTTCAGAGCGAAGAACTTGAAACCTGACTTCTCTCCAAAACTGGTAACCAACAAAGCTCTTGGAATCAGTTGTTAACCCAGAGAGGATGAGAAGACCCAATGTCCCATCCGGGCTCTCTGGCAATATTTGGAAGGAACGGAAGTTCCCAAGACCAGATCAGGACGTAAATGTAAATGTTTCAGGACGGAGAGTGCCCCCACTTCAGATCGACACACTCAGCGGATAGATAAATCCTACCCCCATGACTCCGTTCAAATTGGGGAAATGGATCTGTGACGTCATAAAAAGATCTTATGACTTAGGGCCCAACCACTTAGCTCTACCAAGTTATGTGTGGGCTCACAACTTAAGGGCTTTAAGCAGCTTCATGGGCATATGGCAGTGGGACATCGCTTGACGAAGTAGTAGCGGCTTGTTCCTTACCGAGTACTGTCATCTATTTGACGACAGTGTCATCCTTTAAACGAGTGATCCGTAAAATTTACCTAACCAAATTTCTACGACGGATCTACTAAAACGATGATCATTGGGACGGTGTAAGTGGGCAATCCCTTCCGTTACTACACCCATTAGCGGGTGAAATTGGTATTATTATTATGAAACAATCCCACCATGTAAGAAACATAAGTGCTTTGAGAGAAGGACGAATGATGAAACAGCACATTGCGGCAGCCAGTAGAATTGGCAATGAATTCTATTCTGCTTGCTATCGATACACGGACATTAAAACAGAGTGGACAGATATAAGACACAGTGGAAAGTTTTACACAGTGGAACGATTTAACACAGTGAACTGGAAGTGTAGCACATGCTACATAGCGAATCATAAAGACTGTGCATCACACCATGAACTTGCTGATTCAAAGACTTTAGGAGACTTTACATCTTCAGGTGGGTATCATTCTTATATGATTCATTCCTTTGAAGTGTTGGAACTGTGTCTAATATAGGGTGAAATGTGAAAGATAAATTGGTAAATTGGTATTGTAGGGAGAGCACCAACGGCGCCTCTAGCGGGTGATAAGCTAAACTTGCCCTAATGAGATTTGAAACGAAATAAAGGAGTTTTAAATTAATTTAGGGCATGAAATGGCAAATCGAAGCGATTTTAGCATTTACTAAAGGTAAGTATTTTAGGACGCAGTGTTAACATTTTCGTTTGACTTTGGCTGTTGAAATCTAACTAGTGTAACACTTTTGTTTTAGGTCGACAAATACTTCCAGGAACTTTTCAAGAAACTTGTTCCAGAAGGCACAGCAAGGCTTGTGATGAAAAATCAAGTTCCAAGAGAAGAGGTAACAAAGTACCTGAAGTTTGTTTCTTCGCTTTCCCTGTTCCTCTGTTACTGTATAATCTGTGTATACTGCATCTGAAATAGTCTGTTCGTTTCCAGCATTGGAGCTAACATACTTCTTACTTTTAATCTTAAAATTGCCGTTAAAAACAAAACAAAAAAAAAACACTTTATTTTTGGAGGGAGAGGGGTTGATGACTGAAATAAGCAATAAAATATTTGTTTGCTTATGATGTGTGACCATGTTTATTGGCCAGGCTGGCCTTATTGTATGGGCATTAATACCGATTACTATAAGATTGCACATTTTCTAGGTGGGGTTGAAGCAGCCTAATAAACTGAAATGTAATAAAAATGAAATTCTAAGTTTAAGGTAGTTGGGGCCCTCCACATTGTTCACTGTTAGACTGCTATAAGTTAGACTGCTGTTATTGATTTCCTTGAGTGAAGCCGGGTAATTTTTCTAGTTACTCATAAATACTGGTTGAGGTCTTTTTAGAGGCGGTTTTTATACTTTATAATGCAACACAAACACAGTAGATGTTGGTTGTGCTACAAAAAAACGCATGTATTTTTACTGTCTCCTCAACTGCGACCAAAGTCAAATAGTGTCACAGAACAACTTAGTCAAAATTGATTGTCGGGGTGGGGGCCTTCAGTGTATTGTAACGCCGGATGCTACGACGAAGAGGTGCTTGTAATAAGCACCGACATCTGGTTTGCAGTTGCGGAGCTTAAATGACTTTGCTATTGCTATATTTATTTATTTATTTTTAATTTTTTATTGCTATAATTGACTTTGGAGTTCAAAACATAGTATTTTCTACCTGCCTAGAGGGAATAGAGAGTCTAAAGCCAGGGCTTTTTAGGTAAACGTAAAATAATCTGGTATTGCTATCACCACGGTGGTGCTTAAGTTAATAGCTTTCATAGACTGTACGTAGTGATATCCTTACTCTACATCTAGCTAGTAAACCACAAGCAGTCCTACTAGCATTTTAACTCTAGGTTGTAATGTACACTGAAAATGTAAACAGTTACAGTCTAACTAGTTTATGAGGCTTTGAATAAAAGCAACAATTGATTTACAATAAATCAGCAAAACAACTGTATTTTGGAATTAAAAAATTTTTGACAAGCATCAAAGTTTGATGTTCGCTAAGAATGTTACATGAAAAAGGTATCCTGCGAATAATCCTACGAATTATTAGGGTTCTGCCACTGAAGGCCTAGCTGCTTCACTAATAATCGTCTAATTATTCAGTGAATCTTATTTTTAAGTTAACACATCGGTGGTTAAGTAGAAAGAAATAAAAGCTGGTTTTTAGGAAGGGACCATGAACCCTTAAATTTATGGGGAGACTAAGTTGAAAATGCCGATGGCCTGTGTCCCCATACATCGCCCTAAAAGACTAGTCAGATTTAAGTTTAAACTAGAGAATTTAGGATATCTGGTCTAAAGTTTTAAAGGTTTAAGTTAAACTAGCTAAAATCTATAATTACTACCTGTGACCAGCGTAGTGACTTGTGCCTTTTAGTCAGTGAGCTATGGTATCGAGTGAGAGCTGTACGTTGGTTTTATAGCAGCAGATCAGCTCCAACTCTAGCCAACGCGGACGTGTAGGAGAGCTACGTGCCTGTGATTGGCTGAAGGCCTGGAGAACAATGGAAGGTAGGAGGAGCAAGCGCTTGGAGCAGCTTGATTTACAGATTGCTTAGGAGCTATTTGAAGGAAACAAGGCTAAGTAAAGTCAATAAGGCAGTGCGGAAATTGGTTAAGACTCGATCTTAGGTTCTTGATCAGCCTAAATGGCCAGCTCATGCAATGGCACACTCAGTGTCTATAACACAAATTCACGGCACCTTTAAGCAAAACCAAATGCCTCTATTAGTGGCTTACCTAACGCACGAAAGGGTTTTCTAAAACAAAAACCTTTCTCAACATAAAAACGTTTGTTTTTGTCTTGCTGAGCTAAAGGTAGTTCAACGGTTTTCCAACAATTGTCTAGTTTCGGACAGTTATTTTGAAACTTAGCAAACTCGATTTTGTCTATGTTGAGTAGTTTTGTAAATTGCTCAGTTTGGGGACCTAAGATATCATTATCAAGAACGTCGAAACTAGCATCAACAAAACCCTTTGTCACTTCTGGTGGAGTGGTCACACATTATTCAGTACCATACTTGAATCTTCACTACAGCTAGAGGCACCAGACTCAATCTCGCGATAGTTGGGTCTAGAGATTGGGAGTTGCTGTTCAAGTCTGGTTTGAGAATGGGTAGCGTTTGTTAAACAGGCTAGCGCCTTCATGCCTGTCTCTTCCAGAAAGATCTAGGAAGGGACACCTAACAATATTTTAAAGTATGGTCCCTTTTTAAAATATGGTCTGTGACCAAAGGCTGTGTGGTAAAAGACCTGAAAGGCGTCTGCATGTCAATTCTCGAAATTACATGTGCTGTTGTTTGATCTGTCAGGGCGTTACGACAGTGCAAACTGTACTCACCAGTGAATTGGTCTGGTTTATAAGTTCTCTGGCAATGACGTGTAGAAGCAGTATCTCTTAATACAAGACACTTGGCACCTTTTACTTCCCAATCGTGAACAAAATTAATTCAGGAGGGCTACGGCCTACAAAATTAATAGTGGGTTGCGAATCGGCATTAACAGCTTCGTGTGCAATGCATGCACGGTAGTCTTTTAAGACTTACCCGGGCTTTTTGCAAAAGTAGCAAGGTATTTGCTTCTAAACCAACTAACATGAGTGATATAATTGGAGGCCTGTCCTGGATATGAACCAGGGACCTCTCATACCCAAAGCGAAAATCATACCCCTACAGAATTATACCCCAACCCCTAATGGAAACATCATGGAAATAATAGGAACCTAAAAAAATTATTAAATAAAAAATAAAACACTTATGTGAACCTCCAACCTCCATGAACTCCAGCAATCAAACATTTAGTGAGAGAAGATTTGGCAGAGAGTCTGATGAGAGCGCGGTGGAAGGGCAAGCCGAACGAGTAGTGAAGGGCCTTCTACTGGGAGGCTATGGTCGCGCGCGGCTCGATCGATGGCTTACACGAGTGCAATGTGATGTAACTAGAAGTGAACTTTTATTTGTCTGAAGAAGACAGCAGGAGAAATTCCTACAAGGAAATTCCTACGAAGATTTTCACAGCTGTCGAAAATTCGCGAAAATATTTACTGTTTTCGTTGTTTTGAGTCTCTTCCTCATCCTCGTTACACCAGAATTGCTTGTCTGGCTGTCCGTTGTCCTGAGACCTTCTGGTTGCTCTGCACTTACCCTTATACGGGTTCCTTGTCCTCATTTAGCTGCACCTCATCCTCCTTGTCCACATCTCGTTCTCATTAGCCGTGCCTTGTCCTCATCGACCGCACCTCGTCCTCCTTGGCCGCATGACCTGTCTCTGTCTGTCCGTGGCCTCATCCTCGTCCACATTAAACCATGATTGCTTGCTTGGCTCTCCGTCGTCCGAAGGTCTGCTAGCTTCTCTGCACCTACCCTTATACGGTTCCTCGTCCTATATTAGCTGCGCCTCATCCTCCTCGGCCATAGCTCGACCATGCATTGCTCCTCGACCACATCTCGTCCTTACCAGCTGCACCTTGTCTGGGGCCTATGGATGTGCACCCTCTCCACAGTCCAGGTCTTTGTGGAGCCCCTGTGGACCTCTCCTTCTCCATACAGACCTTTACTTGGACTGCCCATCCACCGAAGGTTGCACAGGCGCCCCAACTGCTTCAGACAAAGAGGCGCCCCAACTGCTTCAGACAAAGAACTTGGGCACTGGCCACTTCTGTGGCTTCGGCCCATTATTGCGGCACCTTTGCACCACTCGTCTACCGGACGTCTCGTTTCTGGCCCAGCTTTATCGGGCAGGCCGTCCGCTTCTTCTGAAGCTTGGTCCACGACCACTTCTGCAGCTAAAGTCCGTTGTTGCGGCCGTTCCGCATGCCCGTCTTGTCCATTTACCTTGCCGTGCACTGAGTGTGGCGTGAAAAGAACAACAGTCTGGACTGCAACAATCCCTTCTCGTCTCACGTCCTCTACTTGGTCTACCTCCCCCCCCCCCCCAAGCACTGTGGAAACCAAGACAATGTCGCTGAGCAATGGCCGTTACGTCCCCTGTCCCATGCAGTGGTTCTGCCTTCCTCCACTTCGAACTAGCACACCTAGCATTTTCGCCATCCTGCTTTACTATTATAGGATACTACTAAAAAGCGGACGCCACTGGTTGTCAACATGCTGGTTCCTTGTAACGCTGATGAACAGGCCAACAATCACACCGTTACGGACAAGGATCAACTCCAACCTTGATAGCAATTCGCCAACGGCTTATCCTGCTGTACCTATTTTCATGTGATAACATGATGTGCCAACAAATTTCACTCTCTTTACTACAAAAGTGTATTTTCAGGGCTGAGTGTCATTTTCGATCTCTCTACGAGTGTGAGTGTTTTGTCTACGTGTAGAGGATGTGTTCGGAAATTTAAAGAGCTAAGTAAAATATCATCCAAATAAATAGAACAGTAAGCGCCTAAAATCTCTGTGAATATCTGCTGGGCGCAAACTGGAAGTGTGCAGGAGCTAGTTTTAGCCCTATTGGTAATTTTGTAAAGCAATAAACAGAAGATGTTCCTTGGAAGCCAGTCTTTTCCATAGAAGATTTTCCTAGCTTCTGCTGAAAAAATCCCTTTCGGAAGTAGAATTTTCAGAAGTGCGTGGCGCCGTGAAGACTAGCCAACGCCTCGCTGGTAACTGGTAGTGGGACTAAAACACTTTCCGTAACAGCGTTGAGTCCACGTAGGACGACTACGACTCTGCATCCTTCGGGTCTTCTTTTAATAAGTAGGCATGGACTAAGCCATGCGGATTTACATTCTTTTATGACTCCCTATCTTCATCAATGCATTCAAATATTTGTCAATCATTTCCCACTGGTGGAAAGGGACTCTATAAATCTTGGACCTCACTTCATAAAACTATGTTTACTTCATAGTTTTCTTAGTGCCCAAGTAGAATTCGTTCTTACTGAATGCATCTTGATGTGTTTTCAACAATTCCAGGAATTCTATCTTTTCTTGTTTGCTCAAATCTGGCAATGAAAACTTGAATTTAAGAATATATTTCTCTTCGTCTAGTTCTGCCTTTGATTTCTAGGGTTGCTTGGTGGTTGCATAGAGTCCCTTGGGATGTGATGTTTCGATGGACTTTGGATGGACTCTCTAATGTTACAATTTTTCTCTTTACAATTTGGGGGTCGAAAGAAATAAAATCAGCCAAAGCTATTAGCTGGGTTTTGAGGGACCTGTGTAACCCTAAACTAGGGTTCTTTCATACGTCACTTACCATCAGTAATATCAAGCTGTAGGCACTCAAATGAGTTAGTTAAATGAGTTAGCTTTTTTCAACTCAATGAATTAGTTAAAAAGTATTAAGTACATATCTGTAGTAATAGTTACCCTGTGTCAAAGTAACATGACAACGAGCACGTTTCGTACTACCTTCCTTTTCTAGGCGAATGGGTCGCACGCTAACTTCTTGGTCATAGCCTCGTAGCAGGAAGGCAGGAAAAATGCTGGTTGTCATAATTCTAAAAGTGCGGCTCTCGAACAATAAGAAACCAGGTCAAAGCACAATATCACGGTTCTGAAGATCAAAAACTAGATGAGGATAAACCAGACTCTTAGCTTTCAAAGCCGTCTGCGCGCCTACACGCAAAAGCGCAGACGTCTTTGAAAGCTACAAGTCCGGCGTCTTCTCATCTAGTTTCTGGTCTTGAGGACTACCTGGCTTCTCATTGGTCCAGAGCTGTGTGATCCTGGCGTTCTAATTGGCGTCCTCAGAAACCACTTTGAACAATTGCCCAATGTGTCCAGCCATGTTAATTTACAAACTCAATTGCGCTGAATTAATTTATTAAATTATTTTAATTAAAAATAACAAAGTGCCCACTTAATTTCGAGTTAATAGCAATACAGCCAAAGCCCAGAAATTTAAATCACTTAAATAACTGAGCTAAAGTGAAAACAAACTTACATTACTTCGCGTTGGAGATAGGCTTTGGATCGAAAACATGCGAGTTACATTAAAATTAAGGTTCAGAGAATTTACTTTACTAAAGGTTCCAAAAGTTACAATTATATGGAGACCTTTTATAAATCTGAAAACATGCATTTCAACAACTCTCTTCTACCGAAATTCTTGTAACGGAAAATTACAACAAACTGTTATAGTAAACACCATTACAAGTTACAGATCATTTGTGGGAACGTTACACAGTAAATAAATTGTACATTTAAAGATACAGTTCATAGGATATAGAATAAAATAACCAAAGTTTATACTTCTATGAAAGAAGGAGAGTAACATTTCATAAGGCCCAAAAAAACGGGTCTGATACTATTAGCCTAAAAAAAACCATTAGGATCCAAGTAATGACTTCACATATTTCATTAAAGCAGCAAACTTAGTTTATTAAATAACAAACTCGCATATCTTGACATATGAGTAAGATAAAATCAAACATCAACAACCCTTCCTTTGAGTTTCGTTTGTTATGGGAATAAACACAAATTGAGATGGGGAAGATAACAAGTTAATCAAACATTAAAATACAAACCTGAACACCACCAAAGGCAAAGCAAACCAACAGCAGTATTTTAACCGAGGGACCATCCCACAGAGGGAGGGGAGCTTTCAAAGAGGGATCTCCATCACATTAAATTATGTTATTTTGTAAACACCTTGTGTGATTTATTTTCAGACAAAAAAGCATTCTCATTAGTTCCTGCAATAGTTTCTTATTTTTACTTGAGCAAATATGCCTTAAATAAGTTGTTGGTGTAAAAGCTGTCTTTTTGTTACAGGACGAAAATTTACAATTGCCTACTGAACCATACACAGGTGTTGGAATTAAGGTAAAACTATAACGTCTACTTAGTGAAATTATCAATTTCATCAGAAGAGAATTAATACCTTGACAATTTTTGTTTTGTTTTCGCAAAATGAGCACCATTACGACTTGCACTGATTTTGTTTCTTTCCACAAACTACGCACCATGGTCGAATTGGACTGAGTATATTCCGCTTGCTATCGTGGTGGAAGGTCGGGGTATAATCGACATAGTTTGGTATAATCACCCTATTATATGCCGGTGATTATACGCCTATTAATCAGATGACTATACCCCAGGTCTTTTCATTGTACGCATGCGCAACTTGCGGGCTAAGCTTAAAACAGATGCCAATTGCTAGTTCACCACCGCGGCTTTTGACTCGCATATATCCAGCAGGAAAACTCGGCATATCTATTATGATTTTCGTATTTTAACATCATACTTTGTAATTTTTAGGTTACTCTCGTATAATTTTTCTCCGGTGATTTCTTGGCATAAATAATTTTTATTTTTACCGCATTACTCTTTTAGGTTTTTGATCTGATGGTAATTATCAGCAAACGATTAAAAATCAGTATAGGCACACACACAGAGCCATCTCTCGGTGGATTTCAGCAATGCATGGTTGATGTGGTGTGTTTAATGACAGGAAGTTGCCAACGCAGCATCGCCTATAATTTCTCGTTGGAGACGAATAATTTTATGAACTGATGGAATAATAAACTAATAAAACGTAGCATTATGTTATGAATATTAATAAATGCAATAAATGTTTCTTTATTTTGAATTGGGATAAAACAGTCCTCTAGCTTTTGTGGATAATACGGCTAAAAATGTTTTCGCACTTAGCCTGTAACCATACTAAAACTAACTCATGCTAATTAATTTGAAATTACACCCCTCACGCTATGCACTCGGAGATATAATTGCAAAATAATTAGCATTCGTTAGTTTTAATATCTGGTTACAGACTTCGTGCGAAAACAGTAGCCGTATTATCGACAAAAGCTGCAGGGCCATTACTTGTGATAATTCCCCGGCATATCGAAAGCGGACCCGTACAATGAAATTACTTCGGAGAATCGTTTTGCGGAAAAAAAAAAAGTTCTCTACCCAAATTCCACTCGTGCTTCTATGAAATGTGTAATTTGTGCTTTTTAGCACTCAACTCCTTTCCAAAAAATTTTTCTCAACCTTCGGTCTCCGGAATTAAATCTGGAAAGGAATTAATTAACTAGAAATCTTAGCACACAAATTATTGATTTCATAGACGTGCTCGTGATATTATAGCCTAGAATGTACGTATTTATACCTGTAGGTTTGGGTGTGGAAAAGGCATCTGCCTTCAAATCAACAAAATAAACTGCTAATTGGTTTGACATAAAGAAATCTATGAGGAAGCTATTGCAGTTGATTATTGGTGGAAGTCGGAGCATTTTGTCGGTTTGTTGACAATGCCCAACTGTACAACAATGTGCAGCGATGTAACGTTACAAAGTGCTTAACAAGCGAAATCATTATCATGCAAATAAAGGTTGGTATCACAAGCAAATCCATTGCTTCCTTGATTATAATAATCTTCACGAGCAAAATCATTGCAACCAAACTACCAAAGAATAAAAAAGAAACATTGCCGCCAAGTCAAAAGGAAATTAAAAGTCTTATTACGACAGTTTTAATGCTTAAGTTTTGAACCCTGATGTAAGTCAGTTATAAGGCTATAACATTTTTACTGTAAGGTTTTTGGAATCAAAAGCATTGTCGTGTGCACTATTTTTAGTCGAGAAGAATACGAACACGAGGTGTCTCTTTGTTTGGACTAGGGGAAAAAGAAATGAAGAACGAAAAAAATTATCACTTGCATACATTTTTTTCTTCATGATTGCACATTAGCTATAATCTGCAAGAAAATTGTCGTTCGTTGTTCTACTGTTAATGTTCGTTGTTCTGTTGTGCCACCCTCACTGTATGGAATCAAAATGAAATTGAGTGGGAGAAAGTAGAGACACTGGTGACACCAAACTCTAAAAAGGATTAACATCTGAGAGTGGTAAGAAAGTGCTATTTTCGTCCTGACAGGGCACCAATGGCAGCCCCCATGTAAACCGGAAGTGCCACCATTTTCCAAGATGGCCGCTCCATGTAAGCCGCCATTTTGAATGACGTCATTTCCTGCAAAATTCAGGATGGCTGCAACGAGACTTCCGGGCACGTGATGGGAATGGAGCTCTCTGATTGGGTTGGTCGGGGCAATGACATTTCCTACGAGATTCAAGATGGCTTCTACGAGATATCCTGTCGCGTGATCGGAATGGGGCTCTCTGATTGGCTGTGACATCACTTTCTCCGAGAGACTTCCGGTTACGTGATAGGAGTGGGGCTCTCTGGTTGGCTGTGACGTCATTTCCTGGGGCACCATTTTGGGGTGTACCAAGTTGAAGTTGACCATCTTAGTTTGTACTATATTGAAAGCTACCATCTTGGAATGTCTCATATTGAAGTCAGCCTTTTTGGGGTGCGAATACTTTGCTGGTCTTGTTCTTCAGTGAGCATTTTTCGAGATTTTATTTTATTTTACGCATTAGTAAAACAAAAGAAGGCTGGAGCCAGGATCATGCCTGGGACCATTGGATCATGGAGCCAAGACTCTACCAGACATGCTTGGCTGCAAGCTTGATTTAATTAAAATGATGGTGTAATGAATGAGGTAGAACTGTGGGACAAGTTCTAATGAAGTTCAAATGAAGACAAGTGTGGCGTTGTGAAGTTTGGCGTTCAGCACCACTAGGCAAACTATAACTTGGGACCTGGAATTGCCCTCCCAGAAAGGGAACTTCAACAGGACCTGGGAGTGATCATTGATCGCGACTTGGGGTTCTCTGCTCACATTCAAATGGTGACTGCAAAGGCTTACGGGGCCCTTGCCATCATTCGGACCACATTCTCGACCCTTGCCAGAAAGACATTTCTTTTACTTTACCGCAGTAAGGTACGCAGTATCTTGGAGTATGCGGGCCAGGCCTGGTGGGTCCGCCTCGAAGAAGACCGCGTTAAGTTGGAACGTGTCCAGAGACGTGCCACAAAGCTTGTCGCGGGGCTCATGAACACCTCTTACTGAAACCGTCTTGCAGCGCTCAGGCTTCCAACTCTAGAATATCAACGAGTGAGAGGGGACCTCATTCTGTTATTCAAGGCACTTACTGGCAAAGATCAAGCCTCAGTTGACTGGTTTACACTATCCTCTAATCCGGTGATCTGCAACCACTGTGCCAAACTTTTTAAACACCGATGCAACACCACCCTTCGTCAGCACACTTTTTCCTTTCGTGTGTTGAACACTTGGAATAAGCTACCACCACACGTTGTCAGTGCAACCTCTGTTCTGCAATTCAAGCAGCGCCTTGATGCAGTGCTCCCAAATTTTATCAGCCCCTTTTGTCACAAGAACTGGTAACTTTGTGGCTCACTCGGTGCCAAAAGCACTTTATGCTTCCTGCCGAGAATCTTTCAATTTCAATTAAAAAATAAAATCATTTAGGAGTACTACTACAAAACACCAAATTGGTCTTCTAAAGTAGCAGTTCTAGATAAAAACTAAGTGGGTTTTACCTCCCCACCCACCCACCCACCCTCCCACACACATGCACGTGCACACGCACGCACACACACACACACACACACACACACACGCACGCACGCACACACCGAATCAATTGGCCCTGTCTAATTATTGTACTTTCCAGGACTAAACTGAGTAAACTGCATAAACGACTTCTCCCTCCCTTTACAAACTATAAATTCAGACTGACCCGGTCACTTCATGTTGCATCTGTAATGTGTTTGATGACTAGCTAGCTAGTTAAACGATTGTGTAGGAAAACAACTTAATCCTCCTTTTGCTAACCATGTATTGAGACTGACCTGACAACTTGCAACAGATGTGTAGTGGCCAGTAGTTAAATTTTAGTACTTTTAGTTCTTTTCTGCATCAAATTTTATCGGGAAAAAACTTACAGGTAACTTCCTCTCCAGCAAAAACAAAAATGAATGTATATATGCAATTTTTGGAAATGGTTTTTCAAAGGGTAGATACTTTGGTGAATGGATATTAAGGTTAATACATGTGTCTCAAATGCTTTACCATCAAACTATTTAAATCAAAAAGATGCTTGTATAATTTCACCCATTCATGAAACAGTGCAGTAGCTTCTAACCCGGTGTACATTCATTACACCTCATTGATTACACCATCATTTTAAATTTCTCTCTTTTTAACTGGATCAAATTTTTTTTTGTGGGAAGGATTTTCCTGATTGAGTTATCACTATTATTTTATTTATTATAATAATGATAAAGGGGGGAAAATGTCAGTGAATAAGTTTGGTCAAATTTTGAAACGACCGAGATTCGAAGAGGGTACCACTGTAATCAAAGGGGGAAAAGGGTATTGGATTTCGTTTAACACCAGAAAATAATTACGACACCCAAAACAAACGTCTGACTAGCATTGCAGCCGCTATTGATCCGTTAGATGTAGTACATTTCTTTCAGATTGGTAAGCTGGAAACGGACGTACAAAAACTTAAGACTGAATTACCTCCTTCCATAACTCTTCTTGCTAACGAATTGGCTTTGACATTTTCTAGAGTAGAAAACAATACCCTGTATACGGACAAAAGTGATGGGAATTTCTATGCGAAAAAGAGACAGATAAAAGACGTAGGTTTTCCGAGGTATGCGACTGATGCAGCAACAAAACTGTATGTGGACAGAAATTGCGTGTTACAAGATGAACAAAAAGCATACTTTAACTCGGCGCACAAGCCAATTAGCAATTTGGTGAGCCTACTTTACAGAGTGATGCAGCTAAAAGAAATTTCTACATGAAAATTATTTCACAATAATTAGTTTTTATGCAGAAGGCCCTTTACAAAACAAAGGTTACTGGTTCTTTAATTCGGGCCCCCCTTCTGCACTATGTCAATATGAGTTCAATTGTTAGCTGTCAGCTGGGAACTAAAGGTGTTTTGGTTACCAAAATGGAGAGTGATCATTTGACGGCGATATTTGAAAATCCATACGAGGTTGAAAAAAATTCAAGAATTGCAGTACTGTCTACTGCAGATTTTAATTCTGAAGATGTCTATTCCAGCTAGATCTGTGCGGGACATTTCGTTAAACAAGTATAAGATAAAAAAAAAAAATAAAAATAAATACTTTGGTTCTGAAAGCGCACATATCGATACTTACCCAATTTAAATTTGACAACACAAACAGACAATATTCTCCTCATAATACTTTGTTAGCACCTTGAATCCTTCTCTGAGTCCAGATAATTCTCTTGTTGTTTCGAAGGTAATTGCAGATGTATATCGGTGGTTTAAAGCCAAAGCTGTTAAAATAAAGTACGCGTGAACTTATTTTATTCAAATACGCGGTCCAATGACTTCCCTCACTTTCATTCACATTCTGCAAGTTTAAAATTCCACATTCAACTCTTCTTGGGCTTGTACGTAGCAAATCTTTGTTGTATACACCGCTAAATGTACAGATGCCTAACTAGTTAGCGTATGTGGCGCGGTCTGTTTTTTTCAGAGCCCTGGTCAACGGGATGCTGGCCTCAGAAAGAATCCGCGACCACTTCTGAGTTTTGGGGTAGATTTTTTTTATTAATAATACCGCTTTCTTTTTTCAGAGCAGCAAGAACCTCCATCTTAGCATTGTGACATTTTATTTCTTCGACTTGTCTCGAATTAGCCTTGGAGTCATTCCCTGCTTTCACTATTCCCGCAGCCCCACTGTTGTCGCTCCTAAGGCAGCTAAAATTGGTAGTAGGAGGGGTAGAAAACCTCCTTTTTTAACCTGTGTACGAGAAAATTTGAGATTTAATCCCTTACCGCTAGTTTTACTCGAATTTTGTGTTTTAGTTACTGGTAAAGATACGACATTCTACCCTTATTCTTCAACTGGGAGTTAGTCGAACACTTGGTGTGTTGCTGGCTTTTATTTGTTTCTCTCTTTTGAAGGAAACGGATAACTGAAGGGGGACTGATGAATACATGATTTTATTATTATTATTGTATTATTATAACTTTTATTATTTTACACATATTTATTTATTTATATGTGCCTTTATTTATTGATTGATTTCATTTATTTTTTTAACATTTAATTGGTGTATTTATTATATCACGATTTTGACTTTGCTCCTATCCAATTTAAGAGTCAAAAGCCGGTCGCTGATAACCAAGGCGTAGCATCTAGTGTTGGCCGGTATTTCAGCTCCGAATTTAAATCTCAAAGACGATCACGCTCGATTTAAGTTGCTCGCTCTTGTTTTGAACAATCAATGGCAATTAGTGGAAAGATTTTAGTGTACGTCGATACATCGAACGCTGGACCGGTTTGTGTTTGTCTGTAATATTGCTTCCTAAATTTGACTAAGTCTTGGTACACATTCGTGATGTTTCCACTGGTAAAATCTGCATTCGTGTCTAGAAACTGATATCGCTCCGAGTTCACTGTCACGTGAGCATTCGTAAGGCTGCAGTGATCGAATACCGCACTATTCTTTTTCTGATCAATTTCCCTCCCAGTCTGAATTCTAATTATTATGTATCTGGGCTTCTCAATAGAACTCGTTGTGATCAATCTCCACGTACAGCTAGTTGTGGTGGACAAATCATGCAGATCCGAGTACCAGTGCCTGAAAGCCATAGGCACTGTAACGCCAGCATCCACGCGACCGTACAATGTACTTTTCTGCACATCGGAAGGGATATCGTGTGGAAGTTGCCAGGAAACTTGCTTGAGAACGATCTTGCCTGGGGCGACCCAGTATCTCTGAAGATTGCATTCGAATTGGCAGTCCGCATTAAAATCAACCATATTAAATTATAGGAAACACTTTTATCACTTTTAAAAGTGATAGAAGGTAATTTAGAAGAAAAAGGAAAAGTGACAGATCGTGAGGTAAACAAAATTAATACTAAGTTTACCGTGCAAAAATGGAAAACCGGTGAACCGGAAGTACCGCAACAAAGGTCGAAAACCAGAAACCAACAAAATTGCAAGGAAGCCACGAAACGAGGCAAGAGGCTGACGCTAAATCCAGACGTGGTCGTGCTTGGCCGAACGAAGGAGGTCAACAAAATGGTCCAGCCATAACCAAATCTGAAGGAAGTACAACAAATCATTTTGCTTCCGTGTGCCGTTCAAGAGAAAATATGCAACAAACTCCCTATAAAGACAAACCTCGTTACAACAGCAATAACAAACCGAGGTCAAAATTTCAAAATCATGAATTAGTAAATGCAGTGCATGGAAATAATTTTGAGCATTCAGATACGGTCAGTGGCAGATATGTTTTTAAAGTAAATAGAGAGTATGAAAAACCAAGGGCCAACTGTAAAATGAGTCCCAGAGCAACAATAAGCATAGAAGGTATTCAAATAAAAATGGGTGTTGATTCTTGTGCTACAGGTACAATTATTGATGAATATTCCTACAGGAAAATGGGATTAAGGGTACACCTAACACCAGATGCAACCTAAATATACCCTTATGGACAAAATCAGCCATTACACATTCTAGGTTCATTTTGGGAGAAAACTACATACAAAAGCAAGCAAACCCAAGCTTTAGTATTTGTAGTAGAAAGTAACCATGGATGCATATTGGACTATGATCCAAGAATCTAGGCCTACTTACAATATTTGTAGGTGAAGATGAAGCCAAATGTGAACAGGTGGCTAAGCTACGTAGTGAAAGTAAGCAATTACCACAAGCGAATGACCAGACACTAGGACAATTGTGGAAGAATTCTCAGACAGGTTTAAAGGACTAGGCAAGATAGAAAATTACACATGAAATTTCATATTTATCACAAAGTTAAACCTTGAAGCTTTACCACACAGAAGAATTCCTTTTCACACAAGAAAAAATACCCAAAAAATAAAAAGCTGTTAGAGCTAGACATCATTGAAAGAGTGTATGGTCCTACACATACACACAAGTGGTATCTCCACTTGTAACACTCACTAAACCAAATGGTGATTTAAGAGTTTGTGTAGACATGCGCTACGCTAATGAAGCAATAATTAAAGAACGTCACCCAATGTCTACAATAGATGACACAATTCATGATTTAAATGGAGCGTGCTATTTCTCCAAGCTTGATTTGAGTAAAGGATACCACCAACTTAAACTTGATGCTGAATCCAAGTATTTTCAGGACATTTTCAACGCACATAGGTTTATTTCCTTATAAAAGACTGAATTTTAGTACGAAATCTGCTGCCGAACAGTTTCAAGAAGCCATTAGGAGTTTAATACAAGATATTCAAGGCACCATCAACCTGTGTGATGACCTTTTAGTATATGCCAAAACGAAAAAAAGAGTATGACAAAATATTAAGAAAGTGTTGCAAAAGCTCAGAGACAATAACATTACGCTTAACCCTGAGAAATGTGAATTGAACAAAACGAGATAAATATATTATGGCCATGTATTTTCAGAAAAAAAGTATGACTGTTGATTCTGACAAAGTTTCGGCAATTTCAAGTGCATCCGCACCTAGTAACCCAGAAAATGTGCGCAGTTTTCTTGGTATGGTTCAATATTGCACAAAATTTATGCCTAACCTAGCTAGCATAGTAAAACCCCTACGTGAGTTAACTATGAAAAAGCCAAAATGGGGGCAAAAAGAACAAACCTTCAACAAAATCAAAGAAACCATAACAAATGCTTAAACACTAGCCTACTTCAACCCAGATGCTGAGACGCAAGTGTATGTTGATGCTGGACCTTTTGGTTTAGAAGCGATACTCGTGCATAAAACAAAACAACAAGAACATGCAGTTCCAATAGCCTATGCAATCCGAGCTTTGAATGCTACTGAACAAAAATATTCCCATTTGGAAAAAGAAAAGTTGTAGATTCTTTGGACATGTGAACATTTCAAAATGTATGTCTATGGTGCTCCGTTGACAATTTTCTCAGACCATAAACCATTAGTGCAAATCCAAACTCGCAACCATCCGCCCGTACAGAAAGATGGCATTTATGAACGCAAAGATATAACTATACTATTTGCCACATACACGGACTAAACCACCTGGCAGATTTTCTGTCAAGACATATCAAAAAACCAGCCAAAGAAAAAAGCTAAACATGACGAAATGGCAAATAAATTTGTGCACATGCTTATTAAGGATACAACGCCTGAACAATAACAACTGAAGCTAATTCAGACACCATGCTCACAAATGGTAAACTTGCATTACAGACAAATAAGTGGAATAAAGAAGAAAAGTACACAATTTACTATACTAATTACCGATTTTTTTTGGCATTTTTACTGTGGTTTACGATCATAATTATTGACTTACGTGACGTACGCAACACCAAAAAATTTCCAGTTTTTCTTCAAACCAGCAAATAAAAAAAAAACTGCTCACCAATATCAGTCAAGATTCTACTCGGACCGTTTGTTAAATTCGAACTTCCCTCTTGTTCGTCGTTTTCACTTTCACTTCCTGTGTGGAATGAATCATTTTCCACTGTGCATGCTGCTGCTGGAAACTTTATCTCGAGTTTGCCACTAAGTTCTGGGGTTATTATTTTAGCTATTTGTTTGTATGCAGGTTCCTGGATGTTCATCAGTTTAATTTCTTTCTCTTGGCAGTGTTGAATAGTAACAGCATCTAAGGCGTGGAGGTATGCCTCTCTAAAGGAGTTCGACTTCAACATGTTTTCAGTTTTTCTCTCAGTCAATCTGGTGTTGTGTTTTGAGGCTGTGGACCGCTATCCCGTTTTTTCTGTCTCTTTTGTAGGTGGCTCTTGTGTGTTCTATCCTGACGCTAATTCTGCATTTCGTTTCCCCTACATAACCAGATGGGCATTCCCTACAGGGTACCCAATAGACCACTCCCGATGCAGTTGGCAGTTTTCTCTCGTCGAACATGTGGTCATTATCTTCCTCTTCCTCTTCATTCTCAATCCCTCCACCTTCTACTTCAGTCTCTCTCGCTTTTGTTTTATTCCAGGTTTGATAGCGATGTTCAGCTCTTCCTTCCTCTACTCTGTCTTTCTGCTTGTCTTCATTTATAGGCTTAGTTTCTTGTTCCCCCTTGTTGCGATTCTTTCTCTTCCAACACGTTCCTTCTAAGCAACTTTCGTATAGTCTGGGGGTTACAGACTACGCAGTGGACTCCTACCTTCGTGAGGTCTCTTTTAACTCACTCACTCCCACCTGCCAGATAGGTGACAACCTCCAAAGGTTTTTCCATTTCGTCCTTCGTTGGATCTTTCAACTTACGGGTTTCTTTCCATGCTTTCGCTTTCCTGATCGCCTCGTTAATCGATATGGCTGGATATCCCATCATCAGATACTTTTCTTTTACCTTCTTGAACCAGGTTTCTCTGTCTTTCACTTTCATGAGTCTGCTCCTTATTCTCTTCATTTCACCTTACATAACAGCTGGGAGTTGGGACTTTGGGTGTCCCGAGCTGCATTCTATGCCTCTCATCGTCAGTATCGGTTTTTCAAAACGCTTCCACGTCAGTTTTCCATCTCTCCCTCTCTCAATAATCAAGGTATCCAGGAAAGGGAGTTTTTGGTATCTCTTGGCTTCAGCAGTGAATCTCAACTCAGTGGACCACTGGTTCAACGAGAGATTCAAGTCTCAACGGTTCAAGATATTCGACGAGAGAAAATTGCCAACTGCATCGGGAGTGGTCTATTGGGTACCCTGTGGGGAATGCCCATGTGGTTATGTAGGGTAAACGAAATGCCGAATTAGCGTCAGGATAAGAGAACACGCAAGAGTCGCTTACAAAAGAGACAGTAAAAACGGGATAATGGTCCACAGCCTCAAAACACAACACCAGATTGACTGGGTGAAAACTGAAATCATGTTGAAGTCGAACTCCTTCAGAGAGGCACACCTCCGCATCTTAGAGGTTATTGTTATTCAGCACTACCAAGAGAAAAAAATTAAACTGATGAACATCTTGGAACCTGATACAAACAAATAGCTAACATCATAACTCCAGAACTTAGTGGCAAACTTGAGATGAAAGTGGAAAAATTTTCTCCCAGCAGCAGCTTGCACAGTAGAAAACGATTCATTCCACACCACAGGACGTGAAAGTGAAAAATACGAACAAGAGAGCTGTTGTTTTCTTATCCTGGCAATTATAAATCCATAGTTGAAGCTATTACAAGTACAATCCAGTAAACAATTGTAAAAAATTACGAAGTATTCATCTCGAAATTTTAAAAACTGATTGTAGCAATGTTGAATTATGAATTTGTTGAAATTTGATCAAAGTTATGAGCTCTGTTATGAAAACGTCACACAGCTTACTATGAAAATTCATCTTACAATACGTTGAAGAAATCACTGTTGTCACGCTTATTTTCATAAAGTCAAGATATCACTTCATATCTTCGCAAATTTTCGATGATCAGTAGCCCTGGAGATGTAAATTCACAGGCGATCATCTTCTTCAGGCAGTCCACTTTAACTCAAAACATCGTTTAAAGACCGTTCGTCGTCTGCTAGGAATTTGAAGCGTGAGCGTGGCCTCCGGTATTTGGAGGGTTGGTTTCCCATTTTCTTCTCAACACATTGAGTTCGCCACGCATTAGATAGCTAATTCCAGGATATGAGGGTCCCTGGATATTCATCAGCACAGCCTTCTCTCGGTTGTGGTGTTGAATAGCCAGGGATTCAAGGCTTCTCGGATGAATATCACTTCTGGAGTTAGAGATTAGAAGCGTTTTTGTTCCTTCCCAATCTATCTTGTGCTGCGACTCCATGTGGTGGACTGCAATGCTGTTCATTCGTACTTTATTCGTTGTATCGGCGATGTGCTGTTTCACTCTATAAACGATGGACAATGTTTTGAGTTAAAATGACTGCCTGAAGAAGATGATCGCCTGTAAATTTACATCTCAGGGCTACTGATCATTGCGACGATATGAAGTGATAGCTTGACTTTATGAAAATAAGCTTGTCTACAATGATTTCTTCAACGTATTGTGAGATCTGTTATAGCGAAGATGTTGCTTTAGGAATGATTATTGTTATGAAATTAAACAATTAAAGCCTGGTATTGTATTATGCTTTAAAGGAAAATTTTTGAAGACCAATTAGTTAATAAAGCTTGGTCAGAAATAAATAAAAGCATAATGATTAAGTTGCATGATGAAAACTGAATTGTGATTAATGGATTAATAAATTCTATGCCTGTAGATTTATATAAGCTGGAATATGGGGTATTGGTCAGAACCTAGTTTTGGTGTGTGCGCACTTTGCACACACATGTATGTTTATTATATAAGTCTGGTATTTATGTTGCTATCACCTGATTTGCTCCCAAGTGTGTACCTGCTATTTATCATCCAATGTGTTAACAATCAGTCTTACCATTTGACCATACCAATGTAATATATACTTCTGCAGAGCATATTAAATCACTCGTTGTTGCAGTCAACACCTTGTTCTGTCCCTTCAGGTTAGGGTGAGTTGCCACTTAGGGCAACAAGAGTACGTAAGTTAAATACATATCAGGTACAACCATTTCCTTTTATGATGTCTTTCTCCTGAACACTAAGCTGCTACACCCTCAGTTCTCTTAAATATGCACTTTCATACTCACTTTTAATTTCGTCATTTTCCAACATATTGACTCTGGCACCCTGTTTTATCTTCGTTTCACACTGACCCGCCCGAATGATTTTTAAATGTACACTTTCAACAAGTGGTTCCAAATGCTGGACACTGTCTTGGGGGATGAGTACGACCACATTTTGTGCACGTCGAGCGAGTTGTTTACATTAGTTCCGTTACAGCTGCCTTGGATGTGCTGACGCGGATGGTTTCCGCCATTTTTGTTTCATGTCAGCTGATTGGGGTGGCGGCCAATTTTGTTCCATCCCTGCGCAATTTGGACAGTTGCTTTTTTTATTTTGCGATTCATCGCATTGACTTGTGCTTTTGACAATTTTGCTGCTTTACAAGCTTCTACAACTTCGGTCTGAGTTAATTTATTTATCGACTTTCTCTCAGTAGTCGCTCCTGCAGGGTTTTGTCGTTCAATCTTTGAACAATTTTGCCGTGAAGCATGCGATCGGCCATTGTGCCGTAATTGTAATCAATCACAGCTCTACGCATTGTTTACATATGAATCAAAGTTTTCCCCGCAATTTGATTCAGTGTAATAACTATATAACTAGCAAAAATTTCACTTTGGTACCCTCCGTAGTGTTTTCCAAGCTCATCGAGCACCTGTTTCAAGGTCACTGTCGTGGCTTGGTCCACTGGTACAAATTTCTATGTCCTGTGCTTTTTTTAAGTTCTTCTCCGCACACATGACGAAACAATGCTAGTTTTGTACCTTCAGTCTTGAGGTCGTATTCTAGTGATTCAAGATAATCATCGAAATCTTGATGCCAGAGCCTCCATACTTCTGCCGGATTCGTGCTCACTTCTAATTGCTGTATTTGCATTAGATTTACAGCCATTTTACAGTTCAGGAAGTACCTGTGTCTTCTTATGATACTTTACACAAATGTTGGATGTCATCGAATCAATTCTGACACCATGTTATGTATTATTAAATAAATAAAACACAGTGAGGCCGTTGCATGATGGCTAGCTAGTCTAAGCCATAGATTTAGATATATTATTACAATTGTCGCGCAGCCTACATCAAGATACATGGCAAATATGCTTTTGCTCGCAGCGTCCCCTAAAGGTTTGTAGTGAACGCCGAGTAACAACTGTACTTCCATGGGAGAGAAGGATTGAACAGTTACTTAGCTCGGCTGGAGCCTGTAGCCAGTACCCGCCCCGGTAGCGCAGTGGTTAGAGCGTCCGGCTAGTAAACGGGATGTCCTGGGTTCGAGTCCCAGTCGGGGCAGTAGTCTTTTCTTTCTTTCTCAGACTAGTGTATTGTGTATCCTCACAAGGACAGTCTTTAATGCTGACTGCTTGCTTCATGATTGTTTCAACATAATGATGAAACAGCAAACCTAAGCAATGAGGGGAACATTTGGTTACTTAGTTTATTTAGTGGGTTTTATATTACACCATAAATGTATTACATTTAAGATCAATTGGGAAAAATTGTCCCAGGCCTGGGTGTCAGCCATTCAGTAGAATGGAGCCCCAAACAAGCAGACGTTTCTGCTATTTCGCTTGCTGAAACCGTATTCGTTTCGCAAATGTATTACATTTCAGCTACACTCTTTTGTCCTTTTTTTAAGGTCTCCTTTTCCAGCAGGACAGGTGAAATGCCAATTCAGCAGTTATCAGGGGGCCAAAAGACAATGGTCTCTCTAGCACTCATTTTCGCAATTCAGAAGTGTGATCCAGCACCTTTCTACTTATTTGATGAAATTGATCAGCTTCTCGATGCTCATTACAGAAGAACAATTGCAGGTAAGGAAAAAAAATAGTTCTTTCTGAACTAGTGTAGCGGCGCTGCCTGTTCAACGGGTGCTTGAGACAGAACTGCTAGTCTGGTGTGTTTGCGGTTTCAGTCTTAACTTCGATAGTGTCCGTCTTTACTTTTGCGGAATAAAAACACTGCTCATTTCTACTCCAAGTTGGGGTAAAGATAGGCGTCCTGATTGAAGGTTACTATAAGCTAAACTAAGTTCAATGGTCGCTGCCACCAACGGTGGGACTGCTAATTCGTTTACTTTCTTAGGTCAAAAAATAAGATGAATTTTCGTTATTTAAAAACCTCAAATTAGCGATAAATCATAGTGAAACAAAACGGAGTTTTAAACTCTTGGTTTTATTTTATAAACATGTTTAAATAAACACTACATCGGTAACTAGTTGATTTTCTTTACAACAAGAAGGCTTTAAATAAAAAGCAGTACGGAATTTTACATTAAAATCCACAAGTGAACAAATACTTTAGTTCAGGACGATTTACAATTTCGACTAGAAATAGTTGGTTTCTGTTTAAGTCAATGGGACGTACATTAAATTACAACAGCTAGGTTTAGACAAGATGCATTATGCTAAAACCTTTCCCTCTCGAGTCGGGCTAGAATTACCAGGGTTCTACCATAAATAACGCTACGAGACCTGAAGAGTTTTGATTATTTAAGAATCAGCTTGCTTGGTGATTCTATAAATAAGAAACGAAAGTTTTTTAGAAAGGGAACAGACAAACCCACACGTTATGCTGGCCTGTTGTCAGGAATGCCGCTGGCTAAGTCCAACATAAATTTTACGACATTAAAGATAAAAGTAAGTTACGTTTTAAAGTTTAAAATTTAGAGTTACTTTTCCAAAAAAATAAAAATTAAAATAACCGCTAGTTACCTAACCACTACCGTGCCCGGCATGGCAACATTCGGACCTTCGGAATCTCCATCCCAACTGTCGTAGTGACTCGTAGCTTCAATGTCGGAGCAAGTGCTGTCGATCGTTTACCTTGCGTTTGTTAAATACTAAAAGGCTGCCGCTGCGCGGACGTTCGAGGATGCGATTTTCTATTGTTTGGCTATTGACGTCAGCAGATTGACAGGAGGCGGGTCTGTTGCTGGGCAACAAGGCAAGCAAAAGTATTGGTTGTAGCAGCTACGTGATTGGCTCACTATTCAGGCCTGTGAGTGGGTGAAAAGGTAGGTCAAAGCTGAGCCCTGAGTGGCTGAAAAGAGGCAGTCAGAATCCGTTTGCACCGAAGACAATGGCAATCTCTACTGTACTAAATTCTCAAATGCATTGGATCAAGTAGAGCTATTGAAAAATCGTAGGAGTGGAAGTTTTGAAAGTGAAACTTGAAATGACTGAGTTTTGAACTCTTAATTGAAGGATGGTTTTTGTTCACCTGGATTTAATAAATTGACCAATTAATAGAAGGTATTTTTCGTGGTTTGCAGAAGGTAGACGAGTCACTACTGTAGGATGGGAGATCTCTGAAAAAAAATACAAGATACACTGCTGTCCGCTAAATATTAAAGATAAAGCTAAGCCATGTTGTCCGAGCTAGGTAGGGCAAATGAAACAAATTTTATGCTAATAAAAGTTGTTGTTATAAGCATAAGGGAAAAGATTAAATACGGTAGTTTAGTTAATGCTGAAATATATTTAAAATTCGTAGGGCGTTATTTAATTGTATCCACAAATAAATGGAGAAATGTAGTCAACCTTTTTATGAACACAGAGATCATCACCGCTGTTTAGATAAAAACATTAAGTACGATGTTTACATGCATGATAAATGAAAGCATAGCAATTGGATGCTGACATTTGTGCCCCCTAAAACAGCACTAAACTACGTGGCTTTATACCAAAGAATTATCCAAAGGTATTTACATTAAATACAAATATGCGAAAAATGGCGGCTAGCGCTGCGTGCGTTACGGCAATTTTGGAGCGTTTTTGTTAACGTCATTGTGAATTAACGGTAATGAAATTTCGGGATCTGTTCCCGCAGAATGAAAGCTAAAGCAATGGGCTATTAAGCAAAACAAATTTCAGCCGAATTGGTCCATTTTTCACGGAGATACAGCATTTTTAATATTGAGGCTTCCCAGCGGCCCAAGCGAGGCCTTGTGCTACGTGAGCAAAATAAAAAAAAAGTGAAAAGCGAGTTTTCAAGCGGACTGCTTTTACACTAGAAAATTGACTAGTTCACTAGGCATTTTTATAACTTACTTTCTCCAAAATGACTTTTATCGTTTTCTAATGAATGCAAAGCAAAAAAGGTTTAAGTGATTACTTTGGTGCAAAATCCCAATTGTTAGGTTTTTTTTACAAGCATCAAGCTCGTCTTTTTGGGACAATTTGTTGTTTTAGTTATACAACTTGAGAATAAGCAATTGTCTTTAGGCTATCATCCACTTGTTGACGAATTGTTGTGGATATATTGGGGAAAATATACAATTCTTTTCAATAATGAAATTAAAATAAAAAGGGTTACCTGCACACCTGATGGATAACCATTCTAGTATAGTAGCTAACGACTATTGTTTGGCCCGAAAACTGGCTTTAATAATAATAATAAACTTTATTTCATTTTATTTAGGATGCAAACAAAAGTGAATACATAAAAGGCCACAAGAGGCCCATATATTTACAGTGTCATAGTAATGCCTTGCATACCATCCTAGTTACATTTTCAAGTCACCCTTGGAGAACAGACCCAAATCCACAGAAGAGAGAAGGGACTTCCTCCAAAGTAACAGAAAAACGCTTGTGGATGCAGCCTACCAAACCATCAGTAGGTGACATAAGGACAATCACTAAAGGATTGTGGCTAGCACAAATGGAGCTGTACCAATGAATATTGACTTACTGTGACGTACGCAACACCAAAAAATTTCAGTTTTTCTTCAAACCAGCGAATTTTCGAAAACTTCTATACGGGTTTTTCTTCTTTAGGCTAAGGATGTGAGACGCACACGCACCACTACCAGTCAAGATTCTACTCCAACCCTATACTCCAACTCTATACCAATTAATGTATCGCCCACCTAACATCACGTCATAGGGAACAACACCAGCAGCAATACAGCTGGAATGACTCAAGGAAAATCTCGGCATCCCTAGAAACTTCTTAACACAATTATGATAGAAGCTTCGTTGGGAGTCAAGAGCCTTCTTAGTTTGCGAGGACCAAAGTGCAGCACCATAAAGCATACAGCATAATGTAAGAAGGCTGTGTGAAACATGGACATCAACATGCTTGAACTTGTTGCATAAACAATTGAAACATCTTAAAAAGGTAAGCTGGCAGTGCCCAGTATCAGTGATATCGTCAAGAGACTCTGTGATAATGTGACCTAAGTACTTAATTGAACACATAATTACTATTACCACACACAAAAACAGGATCGACAACATATCTAATGTCACAGCCATGTACAATGGAAAGGCATTACTTAAGAGCCTGTTTTGTTCTCGTGAACATGGGTTTCTGAAATTACGCCATTTAACGACTTTTACTCCATACTAAATCTGTTTGTTATCATGGACTCTTGATAATGAGCCTGCAGTGACTCGAAACATCGAGTGAAATTGTTACGTTGTGCACTTTATTGGCTTTTATTCTATATTTATGGTTCGAATAATAGTGAACTACATACCATTATTGAAAGCCTCTACAATATACCATTATTATTTACCAAACTACAGCACAAGTCAAGCGGGGTTTGCAACCCAGCTCTAGAAAGTGTGAACACAATTAAATGAATAGCATATGCAATACAATTGATATTAACACCACTAAGCCAGCAGCCTGGAAAGGCTAAGCTGTAGTCACTTAACAGATCATCAATGAACAAACCAAAAAGTGCTGGCAATAGTACTTCACCTTGCCTCACCTCTCGAGATAGAAAAATGTTTAGAAGCGTGGCCATTGTCGTAGTAGTGTGTACGTGTGCCCCGTTGGCAGGAGGGCGCCACGGTACGCATCACGATGCCGGCTGCGTGTGGCCCAATATACTGTGTGGCTCGCGCTGGCGGCATGGAGCTTGTTTTGATATACGTAAATATAGCTGATTCATATGTACGTCTCTTACCATTATTTGGCTTAATGTCATCACACAACATGGTGTCAGATTTGGTGCCTGCATCTCTGCGAACTTTTGAGCGAGGTTCTGGTGAACGGGAACATTGGACAGGTCAGCTAGACACGAAAGTTTTAATCGAAACTAGCGGCGATCACACCAATCGTCCCGTATTTTGCTGTGAAGCAGCGCGGAAAAATAAAAACAAGAATGGCTGACGCTCACGCCTTTCTCGTGCAACCACCGAACAAGTTAGACTTTAGTGACGCAAGTCGTTGGGAAGGTTGGCTTCAACGCTTTATGCATTATCGCTTGCTTAGTGGTTTAGCAGAAAAAGGTGAGGATTTTCAAGTAGCTGCTCTTGTGTACTACATGGGCGGTAAAGCGCAAGATGTGTTTAATTCTTTTAGCTTGTCGGCAGCTGATCAGGTAAAATACAACACTGTGCTCGCTAAGTTCAAAGACTATTTCGAACCCAAAGTAAACTACATTTTTGAACGGGCCAAACTGAATGTAATGGTGCAAGAAAATGGTCAGACGATTTCCGAGTTTTCTCTGGCATTAAAAAAACAGGCTTTGCGATGTGGCTACAGCACAACAGCACATCGGGATGAACAGGCACATGATCGTTTTGTGGTAGGAATCCTTGATAAAAAATTGTCAAAGAAACTCCAGTTGGACAGTAAACTAACTTTGGATAGTGCAATTCAGACTGCTTTACAATCAAAGGAAGTCGACAGGCAACAAGTGCTGCTGACCAGTAATTTTAAGCCTACAATTGCTACTGAAACAGTTGATCGGGTGCGTGCTACTCAAACTGGTGCTAGGCAGCGGCAGCAGCAACGTGGGGACAAATCCAACCAATTTAAGTCAACACAGTCGCGTTCGCAGGCTTCAGGCGACAGCTCCCACAAGTCAGGAAGCGGCAAATGTAACTGGTGTGGTTCTTTGACATCCCACAGCAAACAATCGTGCCCAGCAAAGGACAAATCTTGCAACAAATGCCGGAAAAATGGACATTTTGGGGTTGTGTGTCGATCCAGTGCTTCAGTGCAAGCTGTCCAGGAGCAAACTTGCAACGAATTGTTCCTTGGGCCAGTGCGCATCATGCAAGAGTTTGAGATTCATGAACATTTGGTTGTAGCTCCGGTTGAAGCTTCCTTCCAGCCTTGCTTGAACTCCAGGGAGGTATTTCAAGTTCAGGTGCATGTATGCCAGAGTGATATTGGATTTTTCATAGACACAGGTGCAGATGCTACGATATTGCCAGCACGGCTGTATGATTCTCAGGGCATGCCACCCCTCAAAGACCCGACAAAGACGTTGGTGGGTCCAGGTGATGCACGTTTAAAGACATTAGGTATGTTTGAAACCAAGATCACTGCTCAGGATGCCACAACAGATGAGGTTATTTATGTTGTCGAGGGTGAGAAGATGTCGTTGTTAGGCCGAGATGCTGCACTTCGTTTAAATCTTGTGGCGCGCATTAAACAAATTAATGCTACAAACTATTTTGAGAGGTACCCGAAAGTGTTTCAGGGCCTGGGCAAAATGTTAGACCCGCCATACCGCATCAAGCTCAAGGCGGAAACCCACCCAAAACCCCTACGTGCACCCCAGCATATCCCGTTGCCACTGCATGATAAGGTGAAGGCAGAGTTGGATCGTATGGAGCACATGGGAGTGATTCGCAGGGTTTATGAGCCAACAGAAAGATGTGCTGGTATGGTTCTCGTAAAAAAGTCTAACGGAGACCTCCGAATTTGCGTCGATTTTGTTGATCTCAACGGGGACTTGGTTAGTGATCGTACAGTACTTCCCACTGTTGATGAGATTCTAGGAAGACTGGCTGGTGCTACGGTCTTCACTAAGTTGGACCTCAACCATGGTTTCTGGCAGGCGACACTGGACGAGGAGTCACAGTTGTTGACAACGTTCATCACGCCATGGGGGCGATACTGCTTCACGCGCATACCACCAGGTTTGAAGTCGGCTCCAGAATTTTTCCAGGCAAGGATGAAGGAAATTTTGGAGGGATGTCCTGGGGTTGAGCGGCTGATCGACTATGTGATCATTGCGGGGAAAGGGACGCCCGACCATGATGCTAAGCTGGACAGGGTCATGCACGCTTTGGAAAACGCAGGTGTCACACTAAACACAAAGAAATGTGAATTTGCGAAGTCAGAAATCAAGTTCCTTGGACACATTGTGGATCGTCTTGGTGTCCGCCCTGAACCAGCCAAGGTAACTGCGGTCACACATTTCGAGCCCCCTATCAACAAAAAGGAACTACTTCGCTTCCTTAGGATGGTGAACCAGTTGGGAAAGTTCTTGCCCAATCTGGCCGAGGAGGCACAACCACTAAGAATTTTACTTAGTTCCAAGCATGAATGGGTGTGGGGACACGACCAAGAAATGGCCTTCACCCACATCAAAGAAGCTTTGACGAGAGCCCCAGTGCTCGCACATTATGATCACAAGTTAGAAACGCGGGTGTCAGCGGACTCGTCGTCTTATGGCTTGGGTGCAGTGCTTCTGCAGCGGAAGGAGGAGGACAAGAATTGGAGGCCAGTAGCCTATGCATCGCGTGCTCTCACGGACACAGAATCTCGCTTGGCACAGGTCGAGAAGGAGGCACTTGCAAGCCTCTGGGCTATTGAGCTATTCGACGATTACCTAAATGGACTCCATTTCACGCTAGAAACGGATCACAAGCCGCTCGTCCCAATTCTCTCTACGAAACACCTCGCTGATCTATCTGCTAGGCTACAGCGCATTAAAATGCGGCTTATGAACTATTCGTACACAGTCATCTACGTTCCTGGCACGGAAATCAAGACAGCAGATGCATTGTCACGTGCACCTCTTCGCAGCACAGTTGCAGAACCCGGCAGCCTGACAGAAGACGATGTCACAGTACATGTACGTAATGTCATGGCAGGACTCCCCGCAAGCAGTAAAAAACTGGAAGACATCCGAGAAGCCCAGCGGACAGATGGTGAACTTACCATCGTTTGCAAGTACGTTCAAACCGAATGGCCGCGCCACAGGAAGTCAGTTGACTCCCGAGCTGTCCAGTATTGGCCTACGCGACATGAACTTACAGTGCAAGAAGGTGTGCTTACAAGGGGTAACTGGCTTGTCATTCCTAAATCACTAAGACAGGAGATCCTGGAGAAGATTCATGAGGGTCACATGGGTATTGAACGTTCACGGCAAAAGGCCAATCAAGCAGTGTGGTGGCCGGGTATGGCACGGGACATTGCCACAATCGCGTCATCGTGCGAGGTATGCCTTAAGTCGACAAAACCACCGCGTGAACCTTTGATGCCTACGGAACTCCCAGAGCGTCCTTGGCAAGTGGTGGGAGCCGATCTATTCTACAGGGAAGGGAAAAACTACCTTCTCGTCACGGACTATTACTCGAGGTACCCTGAGGTGATGATCACGACCTCCACAACTGCTAAGGCGGTGATAGCTGCTGCCAAAGAAATTTTCTCACGTCACGGCTGGCCAGAGGTGCTCAGGTCGGACAATGGACCCCAATTTGTGGCAGAGGCCCTCGGCGAATTGGCCCAAGTGCGCAGCTTCCGTCACATCACGAGCAGCCCCCATCTGCCGCGAAGTAACGGGCTTATCGAGGCTTCGGTTAAGACTGTGAAGCGTTTACTTGCTCGAGCGGACGACCCGTATGATGCCTTGTTGGAGTATCGTGCAACACCGGGTAGTTCAGGCTACAGTCCCGCGCAACTGCTTATGGGTCGTCAGCTAAACACTGGTCTCCCAAGACTGTCTTCGCAGCTGCAGCCGCAGCTACCCAACCACAGTGCCGTGCGCGACATGGACAACAAATTGAAACAGCGACAGAAGCGTGACTATGACTTGAGACACCGCACATTGCCACGTAACGAGTTCCCTGAAGAATCTCGTGTTTGGATAACAGATCTTCAGCGTGAAGGTCAAGTCGTGTCGAAGCACTTCACGCCACGCTCGTATCTAGTTTCCACTCCAGAGGGAACGGTGCGCAGGGCATCGCAACACTTGCAGGCACTGCCACCAATTGATGGTTCTCCAGTGCGCGGTGAATCATCCGTGTCAGTGAGTGCTCCCCAGGCTTCGCCAGCAACTAATACATCAGTGTTGCCAACAGCGTCAGGTGCGGCAGCCCCTAGAGAGACCATCACAAGATATGGGCGGGTTGTCATCCCTCCCAAGAAACTGGATTTGCAAAGCATTTGTGAACAGTTGCATGCTTGGTGTTGTGATGGGTTTTTGGTAAAAAGGGGAGATGTCGTAGTAGTGTGTACGTGTGCCCCGTTGGCAGGAGGGCGCCACGGTACGCATCACGATGCCGGCTACGTGTGGCCCAATATACTGTGTGGCTCGCGCTGGCGGCATGGAGCTTGTTTTGATATACGTAAATATAGCTGATTCATATGTACGTCTCTTACCATTATTTGGCTTAATGTCATCACACAACAGCCATCCCACTTAGCAACTGCAGAGTGAATAACATACCAGGATGCAATCAAGTTAACCATATGAGTGTAATGTTGTAATGCATGGCCTATCCAGATTCGATATATTGAAATATGGTAAAAATGTCTCCAGAGGGCACTCACTTGTAAGCGGGGGTACGGAGCAAAGCATTAAACTCGTAAACTAACCATCACGAAGCCTCCGTGTATATAATCATATAATGCATGATCGATTGCTATCTATACAACATCCCGACTTTACATTTGGCGACGAAGATATCAACAACCCACCAAGCCACAAATCAACGCTCAAACGAAGGTATTTCAAATGAAATCTGAAGAAATAATGACAAGTATAACCAAGGTGAACTGCCCCCGATATAACGAAAACGACTTCCCTCGCTACTCCGACCTTTCCCTCATTCGACGTGACGGATCCAACAACAGCGGGACAGAAATGGCCAAAATGGATGGCAAGATTTGAAAACTTTACTGTAGCTTATAAAATAACTGATCTTACCGAAAAACGTGCGATGCTTCTACACAGTGCAGGCGAAGCAGTTTATGATATTTTTGACAATCTAGCCGTCACGAAAACTGCAGCAGAATATGACAAAGCGACTGCAGCCCTAAACAAACATTCCCTACCAGAAAAATGCACGGAGTATCACAAATATCTATTTCGTTTAATGAAATAACACGCTGGTGAAACAATTGATGCATACCATATCCATTTGAGGAAACAAGCAAAACCTGTGCTTTTACTGACATTGACAGTGAAATACGAACACAGATAATACAGCACACCAATTCGTCACGTCTCCAAAGGAGGGCGCTGAACCGTGAACTAACACTAACCGAGATTATTGATGAAAGTCGCACGCTCGAACTTTCAGAAAGGCACGCTAAAGAAATGAAAAATCCAGCCAAACTAAGTAAACTAAAACCGAACAAAGAGTGAATGCATTTCAAAGACACAAAAAGCCTTTTCTAAATAAAGGAAATATACTAACTGAGCAGGAAGTAACCAAATGTTTCAGCTGTGGAAAAACTTATCCTCACAACGATCGTGGTTGCCCTGCCAAGGAAAAAACGTGTTTTAAATGCGGAAAAATTAATCATTTCGGTCGTGTCTGCCGACAACGAATCGAAAAAGGCCACAAAAGTGATGGCGGATTTTCACGTGATGTCATGACAATGCGCAACTCGCAACAATATGCAACAAACTCAAGGCAACCACAACAAACGAAACGCTACAATACAAGACAAAAGGTAAACAACCTGCAAGAGAAGGAATACGATGACACAAGCAGTGATGATGAACTTATGTGCTTAATGAACGTTGGAAAAATGGACTAGCCACAAACAAATGTGAAAATTCAAAACAAAACCGCAAGGCTATTGGTCCATACAGGTGTCCCAATAAATATTTTGCCCATAAAAATATACAACGAACAGTTTTCATCAATCCCACTGCAGCCTACAAAACTTAAAATTCTGCCATACGGAACAAAAGAACCTCTACCCATTAAAGTGGCACTATCACCGATTGAAATGTGAACGAAAATACCGTGGTGCCATCTAGCGACATTGATATTGTTAACCTTTATAGCTTGCTCGCAGATGCACGAGGATGAACCAAATTTTTACTCAATAATTAAGGATGTCGTGGCTTGTTTCGTTAAAAGAAATGCCGTTATGCATTCCTTCACTTGGTGCAAGCAAACGCTAGATGGTACTACACAGGGCTAGATGTTGTCAGAATTCGTCTGCTTTCAATCGGTGATAGTGCCACTTTAAAGGCAAGTTCAAAGCCGATGTAAAATCCAAAACAATGTCATGCATGGCTGAGTTTTATGTTGTAGAACGTGGAAATAATCCTTTGTTAGGCCTACGTAACGCCATGGAATTATAACTCATAACTTTTGCAAATGCAATGGAAACCGTGCCAGAAGATATGGAATTTGAACGAATCCTGGCTGACTTTCCAGAAGTTACAAACGGTATCACAAGTTAAAGGGAGTACAAGCCAAAGTCTACGTAAACGAAGATGTACCACCAACAGTTAACTCACGGTACCGCATCCCATACCACCTTCGAGATAAGGTCGAAGAACATCTCAAGTGGTTGGAAGCAAATGACATTATCGAGAGAGCCGAAGGCCCTACCACCTGGATCTCCTCTTTGGTAATTGCACCTAAGGCAAACGACGAGATTAGAATTTGCCTTGACCTACGAGCCGTGAACGAAGCTGTTACGCGGGAACGTCACGTTATGCCTACCGTTGACGAAATAACATCGAGCCTTGCAAATACGACGCGATTCTCGAAATTCGACATGCGAGAAGGATATCTGCAAGTCGAGGTAGCTCCAGAGTGCCAACATTTGACGACATTTGCAACACACTTGGGGTTGTGGAGGTACAAACGTTTGCCATATGGACTGAATGTCTCTTCCGAAATCTTCCAAAAGCAAGTGGAAAGAGTAATCAAGCCGATTCACGCACGCAAAACGTAAGTGATGATGTCCTGGTGGCATCTACGGCCAAAGAAAACCACGCCGAGCTAACATGTGCAGTGATACAAGATTCAAAGAGGAAGGACTTACGATAAAAAGAAGCAAGTGCTCTTACAAACGACCTTCACTCAAGTACTTGGGAATGATTTTCTCAGCTAACGGAATTTCCCCTGACCCAATGAAAATTCAGGCAATTCAAGAACTGAAGAAGCCAACAAACGTTAGTGAACTACGTAGCCTACTCGGCATGACGACGTACTGTGCTAGATTCATACCAAACTATGCGACGATTTCAACACCACTACACAAGCTCACGAAAAAAGATATCGAGTGGCAATGGGGCAATGTCCAGGATGATGCCTTGGAAAAGATACTCGAGCATCTAAAGAACACCTCTGCAACGGCATACTTTGACAAGAATAAATGCACAGAAATTCTGGTCGACGAGAGCCCGACAGGTCTTGGAGCGATACTCGCCTAACTTGCTACGCCAACGTCCGAAGAACACACCATAGTTGCTTATGCAAGCAAATCACTCACAGAAGTGGAACAAAGGTACTCGCAGACGGAACGAGAAGCCTTGGCTGTGGTGTGGAGTGCCGAACACTTCCATCTGTACGTCTACGGAGCACGCTTTAAAATTGTCACTGACCACAGGCCTCTGGAAGCCGTGTTTAACAAAACCACGTTCCAGGCTCCGGCAAGAATCGAGAGATGGCGACCACGACTGCATGCTTACGACACCACGATAGAGTACCGTCCAGGCAAGGAAAATCCTGCAGACTACCTATCAAGACAAAAAACTAAGGAACCACCTAAAACTTCAAAACTACAAAGTTAGCTGACGAACAGATTTAGTTCCTCACACTGGGTTAGCTTACTGAAGCGATCGACATCACCAAGTTGAAGGAAGCAACCACGAACGACAGCCTCCTAACCAAAATCATCGAGACAGTCACCACATACACTTGGGAACAGGTAATCCGCCTGGCGAATGCCCAAGAGACAACCAAGATGCAATCATACTACACCATAAGAAATGAACTCTCTGCATCAAACGATAAAGATCTCCTCTTACGAGGCAATCGATTGGTCGTCCCGGCTAGCCTACAAGAAACTGCGGTCAAGCTCTCTCACGAAGGGCACCAAGGATTGGTCAAGACCAAGCAACTACTCAGGGAAACGCTATGGTTTCCTGGCATTGACAAAAAGGTGAAACTAGCGTTAGCCAACTGCCTTCCATGCCAAGCCACAGTACCACAAAAGATCAACCCACCAGTCCAGATGTCCAAGTTGCCCGACTAGCCTTGGCAAACTCGGCGCAGATTTTGCCGGGACATTCCCAAGCAGTGACTACCTCCTCGTAGTAATCGATGATCACTCTCGCTACCCAGAAGTGGAGATCATAAGATCAACATCATGCCAAGCTGCATGCCCAAAACTTGACAAAATATTCTCAACGCGTGGGATCCCCGAAGTCCTCCGGACTGACAATGGACCTCCATTCCAGTCACACGAATTCGTAAACTTTACAAAAGAACTAGGATTCCATCACAGAAAAATCATGCCGCGCTTGCCTCGCGCCAATGGAATCGCTGAACGCTTTATGCGTACAGTCGGCAAAACCATCAGAGCTGCCACAGCACAGGGAAGAAACTGGAAGCATGAACTATACACATTTCTGCGAAATTATCGTGCAACACGCCATTCGTCAACATCACGGTCACCTGCTGACGTCATCTTCGGCAGAAGAATACGTACTAAACTACCCAACATGCCGCAGTCACAGAAAAACCAAAAGCTCATCCTCATCGACGAGGCGTCAAAAAGCCACATGGCTGAATATCAGCGGCGCCATGCCTCGGTGATGAAGCCAATTGCTGTCGGTGACAACATGCTTGTCCTCAATGAACGTCGCACCAAGACGTCAACACCATATCACATGACACCATTCAAGGTAACTGCTATGAAAGGCTACATGGTCACCGCACTTGAAGGTGGTCGAACCATCACCAGACACTCGACCTTTTTCAAGAAAATATCACCTGAATGCGCTGCAGGAGCACCACACCTTGAAAGACCTGAGGAGAGTGATGATGAGGATTACTTCCCTTCTCAGCACGGACAAACGACAAACCAAAACAGGGAAGTGATGCCAAGCCGCAATCCTGAAAGGGGCAGACTGGCCCCTTGACGTTTAATCGCAGAGGCCTAAATATCTTGAACTGTGGATCAAGATTATCTGTTCAAGAGACATTTGATTAGTAGTAGTAAATTAGCAACCTTTAATTAGTTCACTAGAGTGTAATTCAAACCATGTAGTTTATTAACATAATGACTTAGTTATTGTTGGTGTAACTTTATTCAGTTCCAAAATTTCCTGTAGTTAAGGATTCACCACATCCAGGGATAACACCATCTAAGGTTGGGAGGGATGTAATGTTGTAATGCATGGCCTATCCAGATTCGATATATTGATGTATGGTAAAAACGCCTCCACAGGGCGCTCACTTGTAAGCGGGGGTACGGAGCAAAGCATTAAACTCGTAAACTAACCATCACGAAGCCTCCGTGTATATAATCGTATAATGCATGATCGATTGCAATCTATACAACATCCCGACTTTACAATGAACGGGAGAACCTCTATTGGCCAACTTAATAAAAACTTTGTTAAAATCGACCCCATGAAATGCTTTAGAAAGGTCGAGTGAACTTCCTTGTCTAGGTAATACTTAACTACTTCTTTGGCATCAGTAGAAAAGTGGCATCAGTAGTAGAGCACCCAGCTTTAAAAAATGTTACGATGTGGCTAGCATAGAAGCCATGCCTCTATGTAAACTGCCAATCGTCATTCTAGGCTTCCATAGACTTAGTTCATGGACTTGCCGCTGCGACCAACAGCGCAGCAACGACCGTCTTTTGTAGCATAAACAAAGCTGACATTAAAACATGCTAACTGTCACTAATGTTCGATTCATTGCCAATCAGTTTATGAGTGCTAACCACAAAGGCTTACAAGTAGTTTATGTAAGTATCACATTACTCACATCATAACTTGGAGCACGGAAGTCGTCAGACCACAAAATTAACAAAAAATTAGCAAAAAATCCGTTTGCCAAGCCTCTCCCCGTTTTTAAAGGTGGCACCAATCTAGCTCATGCATGGCATGATTGGCATGAACTTCATGAGATATTTGTATTGGCAATCGATTTTGTATCCAAGGCAACCTCCCTGTAGAGAAGTTTGTTGTTCAACACAGTCGGGTGAGCAGGTCTTCGCGTATATAAAACATTAGAATTAACTGCTGGGCAAAGTGGTGCCAACCAAATGGCCGAACATATTGTATTATTATTATTATTATACAAATGACGGCAAGAGCATGGCTCATAATGCCAAGAGAAACAATAACGTCAACAAGTGGGAAACAGTTCACCATAGCGTCCTTTAAACTGATTGGTCGAGGTGGAAGAAACGACCTCTTGAGGTAGATGATTCCAAGGACGGATAGTTCGATTGATGAAGAAATGTCACATGGTCTACTGTGAAAATTCATTTTGAAGTCGAAAAATCACCTTATATCACGCAGAAATGTTTCCTGGCCTCAGTATGGATGGTTTGGTGGAAGAGTTTAAGGTGGTGTCCACGAGTTCGAGCGTCGCATCGCAGCTCAAAGAAAGTGGTAGAAGAAATGTCATAATGGTTGTTGAGGATCTTGAACGTTTCAATGGCGTCACCCCTATCGAAGCGTTCGACAAGGCTTGACAGGTTGAGAATGCTTAGGCGGGACTCGCAGGGAATGAAACGAAGGCCAGGGCACCATTTAGTGATTTTCCTCTGTCCTTTCAAGAATATCAATTGATTTTACAGAATGAGGTCTCCAGGCCTGGACGTAGTATTCCAGTTGAGGCCGAACAAATATCTTGTAGAGCGCTGCAAAAAGTGAGTTGGTTAAGTAAGTGAAGGTTTTAAAAACATAGATGGCAGGTGAAATGGCTTTTTTATAGCCGACGGAAATATACATTACCTGTTTTTTTATAGCATTTCCCTCCTTTTGAGCATTTATTTCCCCTAGAAGCTTGAAAGTTGGCTTCCAAGCCGGAAATGTACTATTGCGCATGCGCAGGATTGGGCTAGCTATATATACTCGGCGCAGCCATCCGTTGGCATCATTTCTGGTAGGGCGTTCACGACAACGTGACCGCCTTAAGCTCTTCCCACTTCTTCCTCTTCACGGATCCGCCGGTCCCCAGGACCAGCTGACTTCACCATTCTATATATTGCATCTATCCGACTGCAGCCGAAGGATGGCCTCTACAGGATAGCCTCTTCTATCAAGGACCTTCTGGATCTCCCGGTTGAAGCTTCGCTCCCGGCTACCTCTGCTCCGTCCTTAGGAGCAGGCAGGCAGAGGACCAGTCCATTCTCTTCACACGGAACCGCCGGTCCTCACGACCAGCTGGCTTCACCATCCTACATGTCGCAACAAAGTCTACTAAATATTAGGTAATGTATAGCCTATCCGGCTGCAGCCAAAGAATGGCCTCTGCTAGGATACCTTCTCCTACCAAGGACCTTCTGGATCTCCCGGTTGAAGCTTCGCTCCCGGCCACCCCTGCTCTATCCTTAGGAGCTGGTAGACAGAGGATCGATCCATCCTCTCCTCGAACAAGGATACTTGAATATCCACAGGTGTTATGCCGGCATTCAGGCCACTTCACTGTCCGTCGCTCCTCGACGGTCCGTCAACCACCTAATCCACCGTCCGCTGCCTTCCCAGCGCTACTATCCTCTTTTCCAACAGAAGCAGCTAAAGGCACCTTTCGCAAGGGCCAGCCTGCCTCAGGATGCGTTCCTTGCATTTGACAGGTGTTACCGTCCAGAGGACCGTCCATTCTACCCAGTGACCGTGCGAGCCAAGGATGTCCAGACTCTCCTCCGTATTCCCATTTCTGCCTTCACCGGCTACTGTGCATCCTCTCGGTTTCTCAAACGGGCCCTAACCCACTTTCCATCCGCCGTGTTCCACATGTTTGTCCATTCCATCCTCGAGATTTCGTCAATCCCTTTGCGAACCGGCCGCCTTGCCTACATGGTGTCTCTATCATAACGTAGCTGATTCCAGCCCTGGTTCTTCACCTGTCTCCGTTGACTTGTCCTGTGACGAATCAATTTCCTCACTAAACTTCGACATCTATTACACGATACTAGGACGACCATTTCCAGACTGTCCGTCTTTCACATCTGTTCTCTGTTCCCAGAAGATGTCCATCCTGGGCATCATCACGATCTCATCGGCGTCTGCTACACGCATGATATCTGGTTTTATGGCATCATCAAGACTCCTTAGGATGGTGTCCTTAGACTCAACGTGTGTTACGACATCCGCTCACCCATGCGGCATTCCCTGCAACATCAGTCATCACACCTCCTGGCCTTCAATTATTGTAAGCGTCCTCCGGACGCACAAGACACTAAGTTGTTGCAACCTTTCTTTCTAGTTAAACGCGGATGCGCAGTTGGCTCCGCTATTGTGCTGTGTTTCAAAAATAAACAAACAAGTTAGACAGATAACAGCCCAAGCATGACACCGGACACCTTGGCATCCGCCCCTTTTGCATCTCCTGCGTTTGCACACGGTTTTCACGTCAATGCATCCTCAACTACATGCAACCTGGTCTTCATCACTTTCAGCTGTATGTTTGTGCTACCATCCGCACACACTACAAACAACAACATACCCGTTCCCGTATGTCCGCCTCACCAATCTCTCCATCCGCTTCTTGTTCACATGGATAACACCATCTTTTGTCCAATTACCAACGATAACGAAGCATCGACGGCTTGCCTCCGATGGTGGATGCAATAACTTATCCACAAGTCGCAAACATTGCACTCCTGACAACTCCGTCCTCCGTCCCATTCTTTTCACGGGAATCTATCCTTCAGCCTCCACAGCCTCCTCATGGCAAGGACAGAGGACACATCTCCGGACCATGTCCTCAACACGTTTCCAGCTAAATATCGCTCCTCGCCTATTTTTCGTCCTCGTCCTCAGCATTATGCAGCAGATGAAGGGCGCTCCTACGGACAGCTCCGTCCTCCCTGCTCCTCGCTCTTCTTCACCAGCTTCGGGGGACCCGTACCCTGTGGGTATGGTGAAAGTTTTGGAGATATCTGCGGATCGTGAATCACTCAATCCCATTCTTCCTCTGGCTAATCCGTTCCTCTCCAAGGCCTCCGTTTTCCCAGCTACTCGGCTAGGACCTCTCCACTCCCTTTCGGACAAATGGTCTGTCCACAATACGTCCGTTCCATCCATGATGAACTTGCGAAAGCAAAGGAGTGCTTTGATAGCTTCAAAATTCCAACTAAAAGCTCTTTTTTTTCAGCCGGCCACGCGCTGCGCTGCTTTTTCCAGCTCCTCGTCCAAGATTTGTGTTCCTTCATCCTCAGGATGGCGTCCTCCTCCTCGGTTCCCCCCTATTGGGATGGCGGATGGGGGTTTCAGCGTCTGTCTTGTATTCCTCTGTTCATCGTTGCCGCTGTTCCTCGACACCGGCGTTCTTCTTGGTTCTACCCAGGCGGTTCAAGTCGCCATGGTGTCCGGGCGGTGCGCGGATCTGTTCAGTTGAGCAACGATCCTCGTCCTCTTCTCTACTGCGCGTTGCTTCTGCACTGCCTTCCTCCGCATATCGTCGTTCCCGCAGATGGCATCCTCCTCCCCGGTTCCCCCTATAGGGATGGGCGGTGCACGGATCGGTTTACGTGGACAACGATCCTCGTCCTCGTTCCCTTCCCTACTGTGCCTTACTTCACGCAGCCTTCTTGAATTGAGTCGTTTCACCGCCTACTTTCGGCTTGTGCCTCTCCTCCATTCGGTGTTGCATACTGACATTTACTCAATAGAGCTTAATATCCTTCCGCTCTGCTACCACCTGTGCATCCTACTACGCAGACCTTTTTCTGATAAACACTCCGACAATGCAGCCCGCTCATCTTTCCTCTACCTTCGACCTACGCAGCTGCGCTATCCGCTGCTCCTCAAAAGGTCCGATCCTCGTGTCCAACCTGCCTCTTCACTTCCCCCTCAACCTATGTTCCTTTGGGACGTTCCCCTGTGACCTGTTATGGCATTGGTTGGTTTTGTGTGCCACTCACATGTTCATTCCGACCCACACGTTCCTCGATACCAATCTCGTTCCTCCGGAATGCCGGTTCCTCTCACTGCTGGCCCCCTCAGGGAGAGTTTGTCCGCTCTCTTAGATGAACCAGTCCGGGCCTCCGACACGTTCAACATTACATCCCTCACATCATTCTTCGTTCCCCCGACTAGGCCTTGGTCTGGTAACAGGGAGGGGGGAGATGCCTGCTTCCCTTAGGGGCACCAGCAGCTTGTCACTGCTACAAACATCGATCTATCCTTGAATTGGATAAGGAACCGCCTCGTCTGGACCATGAAAACTACTTCTTCCGTCCCATGGGAGAAGGAACGGCCAACCCAAGAAACTTTGACACCTATCCTCCTCGACGAGCTGCAGTTCCTACTTTCGTCCTACATGATAACGACCGCATCCTCCACCTTGGTCTTCATGCCGCGTCCCAAGTGGATGTCCTTAGTACTACAGCCAACACACTATGTGAACGACTCTATCCTTTCCTTCCACGGAACGGTCGTTCCTCACGACAGGCTGCCTGAGAGCTTTTACTTTCATGCAGCTATCTCCACCTGCCTATCCCGTGCTCCGCCTTTCAACCTTGTCTTCCATGCCTGGCTATGAAGCCATAACATCGTTCCTGATGTCAGCCAAGTCGTTCCTTTGCATTTCCCTTCAACGTTCCGCATCCTTGGGCTCCACGTCACCATTCCGCATACTGCCGTTCCGCGGATGGAGGATACCTCCGTTCCTACCTCATTAGTGGTTGATCCGCTTCCCACTGGCACTTCGGAGCCAATAAGAGATCGACCCGTTCCTCCCGTCATGGACAGCTCCTCTTTTTCCGGGTTCGTATCTTCCCTAGACTGTTTCTCTGGGATCTCTCCCACCTTCAGTTCCCTTTCTTGAGTCACTGACAGTTAGTACTACGCTCCTCCTCGGGTCCTGCGTCCCCATTCTACTCATCCGTAGCGCCTTCTGTCCGCCTGCTCCCCTGCAGGCGATGTATCATGGGCCCTCACTGCCTTACGCAACCTTCAACACTGATCGTCCCAAGCCTACCGTTGAGCCTTCATTTCCCTGTTAGACCTTTTCTTCTTTACACGTCGCGCTGTACACACCTTCCATAGACCATCCTACGGACGGTGTCTGCTCCTCAAGTCTGCTAAGGAACTTGTGACGACATGCACCATCCGCCTGTCCGCTTCACACTTGGGAGCTCCATCATTCCCCACAAGGTAGGCGAGTTCGGAATGTTATCTGATTTCCTATATTGTACCCCACGGTGTTAAGACCCCTGCATGCGGTTCCTTCTTGCTCTTCTTTTAACCTTACTAAATTATGAATAATTTACCGCACTGCCTGACCTCACTTAGGACGTTACCTTTTCCCAGACCACGGATTGCTCCTCAGCCCGTGAATGGTTTCGACTATTAGTGAAATTGGTCTAGGACTCAGGGTTGTCTTCGCCAGGGGTTAGTTCCCGGGGATGCCTGCTTGTACGTGAGGGAAAAGCGAACCTAGCCCTCCTCCGAGGTGACAAAGTTCGCTATAATAAACAGGTAATGTAAATTTTCGTCGGCTATAAAAAGACTAAAATTGCAAGCCCTGCACCTGCTTAATTTTAGTTTTAATTGCCTAACCGAAAATATACATTACCTTAAGTCCCACCCAGGCCTCCCCTCCATGGACTAGGTTCTGGGTGAGGAGAAATAATGCTACCGGACGGCTGCGCTGAGTATATATAGCCAGCCCAATTCTGCGCATGCGTAGTACAAGCCCGGCTGAGAAGCCAACTTTCAAGCTTCTAGGGGAAATAAATGCTCAAAAGGAGGGAAACACTATAAAAAACAGGTAATGTATATTTTCGATTAGGCAATAAAAACTAAAATTAAGCAGGTGCAGGGCCTGCAATTTTAGTCTTTTTAGCGGCGGAGGCACATTGTGGGGTGAAATTTAAGTTTGTTGTCAACCAAAACACCAAGATCTCTGACAGGTTCCTTAGAGGAAATAGGTAGACCATTTAAGATATAAGGGAATTGCTTGTTATTGAGTCCGATATGAAGTACGTCAGTTTTAGAAATATTGAAAGACATGCGGTTTTCTTGGGCCCACTGTGCAACAGAGTTAAGGTCTGCTTGCAGTTCAAGGTGATCAGTAATAGATTGGACAGTGCGGTAAATTTTAAGATCATATAAAAGAGAAAATTTAAGATCATATAAAAGAGACAGAAGGAGACAGAGACTGTGACAAAGGCGTGGTGGAAGATCGTTAATAAAGATGTTGAAAAGAGTAGGACCAAGAACCGAACCCTGAGGAACTCCTTAAGGAGCATGGGACCAACCGGAAGAGGATCTACGAACGAAGACTTTGAAGCGACGGTTGCACAAATACTTTTCAAGCCAGAAGAGCAGGAATGGAGTAAGGTCAAGTTTGCAGAGCTTGTTAACAAGAATGGAGTGGTCAACAGTGTCGAAAGCTTTTATGAAATCAAGGTAGAAAATGTCACAGGAAAGATGACAGCACGTGGCCTAATTAAAATTGCTTGGAGTAGATTGTGAATATGGTGTAGCTGAAAATCGGCTCGTGTGCGACAGACTGATTGCTGGAATCCGTGACATAAATCTTCACGACAGGCTCATGCGCGACCAAACTCCCCGATGCCATAAAAATGTGTCGTGTGGTAGAGGCGGCAAGGACTCACGTGCAAACAATGCGAGATAGTGCTTGAAGTCCACCAAATTAGTAAGCCCCAAGTTTAACGGAAACAACAGCGCTACCCAGACCAATAACAACCCACGGGTCATCGGATAGATGAAACTTATGGCACTAGGCTAAACAACGGTAACAAAACACAAGTGACCCGTCCGGCAAATGCGGCTACTCGGACAAACCTGGTAGGTGCAGAGCTAAAGACCAGCGCTGCTATAACTGCAATAACAATAAGCATCTTCCACAAGTGTGCTGTATAAAAAAGGCCGCTTTCCTTGCTGAAATAAGGAACAGGGTGACGATTATGATGATGATGATGATGGTTCAGTGTTTTTAGGAACCCTACAAATAAGTGAATTGACAGATAGAAACGACTGGTTTCATCCCGCCAAAATTATCGGGAAGGCCAACACTAAACTTAAAATGGACACAGGTGACGCAAAAGCTATTTAATGAATTGAAACCCAAACCAGTACTCATGAAGTGGCACAGTGTCATTACTGACATTGACATGGAAAAACTCCAGCAGGGAAGCTTGTAGCTTTTGATACTGGGAGGAAGTGGAAAGAAATCACCAGTTCCTGTAGACAAATTGAGGGGTGATTGTTGGCAAGAAGGTATTAAGTTTGGTCTTGAAGATATTGGTGTTTGTTGTGGTGACAATGTCCCTTGGAAGACGGTTCCAGGTGCTGCATACCCGGAAAGGAAGGGAAAGCTTACAGTTTTTGGAGGTGCAGCGGCGTTGGAAGATCTTGAGATCGTAAGTTGGCCAGCCGCAAAGGCCCATCTAACCCAAGGTTGGAAACTGCTGAGAAATTTTTGGAATAAACCGTTAGTTCATTGAGCTATCCGGTGCAAGATAATTTCGTAAGTATTGGCCCCTAAGTCCCATTACAATGACAGCTTAGAGAAATGTTTAAAGTTTTCTTACGTGGTGGGGGACAACTTACACATCATATTCCATTACACTACAAGGAAAATTATAACATTGTCATAAATATGCCTGTAATTTGCCTGTTCAAATGATAGAAGATAATAGCTTTAAAGTATCTTTGTTCTTCCTAGAGCTTGAGTACTCTTACCATAATGTAGAAAGCAAGGTTAGAAAGTCTGGATAAAATCCAGTTTGGCTACTGAGATATTGAAACCAATAGCTGGTAAAGAACCCTTCAGCACCTTAAATTAAACTAGCAACAGGGGCATAACATGCAAAAAATATCTACTTCTTACACCTTTAGCCCACTGTACGCATTCCCAGAGCTTTGTACATGCTCATGCTGTTGGGCAAAAAGCCTTAGCAGCAGTTTTTACTTATGCATATAACAAACTTGTTGCTAGTTTAATTTAGCTAATTAAACTGTTGAATTACTGGAAAAATTAAACATTAAAGCCTAATCAAAAGCAGACCTGACTTTATTTTGTTTATATATTGTGCTAATCAGTGCCGCAAATAGCCTTTTTCAGGGGGGAGGGGGGGGTAAAATATAGAGCCACAAAAGACTTGATAGTTTTAGGTTCAAGGTTGTGTTGTAGTTTTATGCTAAGATTTGGGCCCCCTGATTTGAATTTAGGCCCCCATTGCATCCAGAGCCCAGGTGCTTTGCACCCTTTGCAATGCCCCTTAAGTGGGAGTAGTATCGATATGGATGTATCGTATGGAGCTCATCCAGAATATTCTAAACAATCTGTCCACGAAGCCCAGCCAGGCCCCGAAAACTGCCCACCTACTGATGAGGCTATCGTGAGTATCACCAATTCTACGAAAACAATTCCTTCCGTCCAGAATGTTGTTCTCTCCGACATGCTGTGTTTTGTTTCCAATCACACCGCCTCACCATCGGACATGACACCCGACAAATTAATCCAGGAATGTGCAGCATTCTACTCTGAACAAGAAATCCTTGATGCGAAAAAAACTTTATTCGAGGTCTGCTTGCCCGATAAAAGAATAATTATCCGCCAGGGAGACAAACGTGCAATTAATAACGTTAAGGATATTGTGCAAACTTTTCAAAATAACCAATCCCTTAGGGAATCGCACGTGTTTGCGTCGGTCAAGCTGCACTGCCCAACTTTCCAAACAGTCACTAAAACTGCGAACCTACAAGCTAAAATAAACACCGCCGATTTTAGCGAACTAAAAGGTATGGTCGATTGCTGCCTTACCGCCCAAGATTCCACTGCAAAAATGGTTAACGACTTAAAAATGCTTGTTGTTTCGGCCCTTCAACTAATCCCAAGGGATCACGACGGCCATCTTTCCCCCCAACGGGAAATTACGGCTATTCACGACAGCACCGCAGACAAACCGGAAGTTGTACCGGAAATGCTTCTTCAAAATACGATTTCGATGTCTTCGAAAACCAGTTGCCCCTCTGTGCCCACTGCTCAGTTTTCTGGATTTAATGGTGGTAAGCCCCTGAGTACAAAAACGTACGCACAAAAAGTACAAACTAACTCTGCAGTTGTTGACAAACATAGCACCGCAGAAACTGACTCGGCGATTTTCGAAACCGAAACTATAAACTTTCAACAGCAGCGCAGCAAAGCCCATCCCATGCGTGACCCAACGATTAAAAATCATGATGCAAGCAAAACAAACCAACCTCCTAAACGAAGGAGCGCCAACCAAACACCCCCCAAAACTACCCAGATGTATGGGAGCAATGCTAACACAAACATCACTGCTGTTAAGCCTGCAAAACGAGGAGCTTTCATTTTTGTCAGTAGATTTCAGGAAAACGTTACGGCTGCTGACATTTACAACTACTGTGCTGTCACACCTAACATTGATGAAAATCAAATACGTCAGACTGCAAAACTAAAGCCCAAATTCCCTGGTTATGCTTCGTTCTTCTTAGAGGTGGCTTCATTGTCCTTAAGTAGTTTTCTGAATCCTGATATCTGGCCTAGTGGTATAGTGTTTTCGTTACTCCGACAAAGAAGTTGGCATGCTAATGTTACTGAAAGGTTCATGCCAACACACGTATTACCTAGTGCTGATCCACTCCCAGCCCTTGTTAACCTTAACCCCACACTCACAGACCCAAGTAATATCACCCTCCCCGTCAAACCCCTAGCCCAGCACAACAATACTCCCAGCCTCAATATTTGTAGTCCTAACTCTGCAACACCTACTCCCCCGCTCATTGATGCCTCTAACCAAGGCAACCCTAAGCCTTCTAACTCTAACCCCAGGACTCCACCTACAGTGCCTCCCAAACCAAGTTCCCCATCCCACTCTATCTCCCCCAACCATGTTCCTTCCCCCTGACGCCCAACCAACCATCAACCTATTGCCAACCCGATTATTGACTACCCACCCCATTCCCCCAGTACCCCGAGCCAAAGCCGCGATGTTACCGTATGCCATACCAGCCACAATGACCATACTCAACTCTCTTTTATGTACACTAATGCTGAGGGATTGTCTAGCAAACGTCATGAATTTATCACCGTGCAATCTGACATTTGTGCCGATATAATTTGCATCAGTGAAACTCATTACAAGCCTGAGTCTTGTGATGACTTTGACTACCTATCTGATTTCACTACATTTCGGGCTGATCGTTCCACTCGGAGGAAGGGTGGAGTCGCCATTAGTGTTTGTAATGCTCTCCAGCCCACACTGCGATCTACCTTTTCTAGTCAAACCAGCAACTGGGAAGCTGTTTGGTGCAATTTTATGCTCCACGGTGAAACACATACCATCGGCTGTGTCTATAATGGCACTCTCTTTGACAATAATATACCAGGGTTCAACTGCTTTCTTGAAATGCTCCACCAGGAACTTCTCATTAACCCTAATAGGACCATAATCTGCAGCGATTTCAACTGTTCCAGCATTGATTGGGAACTGTACTACTCTAATGATGACGCTGCCACTCGCCTCCTACAAGTTATCAATGATAATTTCCTGACTCAGCACATTAGTCTGCCGACCCGTGCTAGAGGTGGAGATACTCCCTCCCTTCTCGACCTACTACTCACTAGTGATGACATCACCATTGATTCCCTTCTTCACCTTCCACCATTCGGCAAATCTGACCATAGCGTCATTATCTAGAAAATCAAGAGCACCAATTTTAACCACCGCTATACCCATCCTCGACACAACTTTAGTGCTGCTGACTGGGACCTCATAAACGAAACCATCAGCAACATCGATTGGAGATCCAGATTTACTGGCTCCACGTGTACGCAAGCTTGGGATATCCTTCGAAACTTCCTTACTGACCTGTGTAGTACCCACATTCCTGTGAAGAAAAACGGCCCAAGGAGGGCTAAATCGCCTCTTTGGATGGATTACAACATCAGGAAACTTGTCAACCTTAAAGGTAGGCGGTGGAAGACTTACAAGACCTACCCTACACCAGAGAACTGGACATCATTCACTGAGACCCGCAATCAACTCACTGACAACATCCGCAATGCGAAAGTTTCATTTGAACAACAGCTGGTTTCAAAATGCAAAAGCAACAATAAGCTTCTTTATTCTTATATCCAGAGCAAGAGCAAGAATAAACCTTCTATCCACATTAAGCAAGACAATGGACCTACGGTCATCAATCCCCAAGATGTCGCCAACGAACTGAACCAATACTTCAGTTCCGTTTTCAGTAATGCTGGACCTACTCAACTACCTGATGTGCTCATGCAAACTAATGCACTCTCAGCTATAAACGTCAGTGAATGCACTGTGCGCCGCTTGTTGCACGACTGCGACCCTTCTAAATCCCCTGGTCCAGATAATATTCACTGTGCCATGCTTAGAGCTTGCGCGGCCACTATTGCTACACCGCTTACCATTGTTTTCCAGAAGTCTATTGCTGAAGCGATCGTTCCCGATGACTGGAAAAATGCCAACATTATCCCCATCTTTAAGGCCGGTGACCGCCAAAGTTCAAAAAATTATCGCCCCATCAGCCTGACATCTTAAGTGGCTAAGCTCCTTGAGAAGTTGGTTAAAAGCCAACTCTACAACTACTGTGAAACTAACAGCTTAATCAGCGGGAGGCAGCATGGTTTCCGTGCGGGGTATCTTGTCAAAGCAATCTTCTTGAGTTCTTTGGCTACCTGTCAAATGCTGTTGATGACCATATCCCCTGCGACGTTATTCTCCTCGATATCCAAAAAGCCTTCGACACTGTTCCCCACAGCCTTCTTCTCAGAAAACTCGAGAACTTTGGTATCACTGGCAACCTACTACATTGGCTTAGAAGTTTTCTCTCAGGCCGCAAACAACGAGTGGTTTATGAAGGACGTGCCTCAGACTGGGCCCCTGTTCTCAGTGGTGTTCCACAGGGAACAGTTTTGGGCCCCCTGCTTTTCCTACTCTTTATCAATGACCTTCCAGACCTTGCTAAATCACAATGTAGTCTCTTCGTTGACGATGACAAGTTGTTCAAGAAAACTCCTCACGCCGAAGATTGTGCCATCATCCAAGATGATCTTAACCAGATCAGTAACTGGGCCCTGAACAATGGCATGAAGTTCAATGCTAACAAGTGTGAAGAGCTTCATGTTGGTCCGAATAACCTCCATGCTGCCTATTTTCTTGGAACTGAGCAGCTCCCTGAAGTCCTTGAGGCCAAATCACTTGGTGTGACGTTTACCTCAAATCTTAAAGTCACCAAGCAATGTGCTATTGCTGCTCGCCGTGCTAATATGCTGCTTGGCCGCATCAAGAAGCATTTTTCCTTCTTCAGCACCACCTCCCTTAAAACACTCTACACTTCATACATCAGGCCACACCTTGAATACTGCATTCAGGTATGGAGCCCTCAACTTATTAAAGACCAACAACTCCTTGAGCGCGTTTAGAGGCGTGCTACCAAGCTTGTGCCAAGACTGCGTGCACTTCCATACGATGCTAGGCTCAGGGAGCTTGGCCTTACGAGCCTTCACGACCGCCGCATTAGAGGTGACCTACTCCACACCTACAAAATTCTGAGTGGGATTGATCGCACCGAAGCTAATCGGTTCTTCACCTTGGCCCCCTCCGTTGGCACTCGTGGACATCGCCTCAAGTTACAACGCACACGTGTGAATACCAATGTCGGGAAGCACTTCTTTTCATATCGCGTGATTGACCACTGGAACCGGCTTCCTCATAATGTGATTGAAGCCAGATCTGTTAATGGCTGGAAGGCAGCCTATGACAAAATACTTTCTGCCAAGCAGTGAACTGTCTCTGCTCATCCAACCATACAAGCTTGGCTTTGGTTGTGTATTTTGTTTAAGTTTAAGTTTAAGTTTACGGCACTGATGCTGAATGGGGAAACAGTTAAAGCTATTTCATCAGTATGCTTGAACTTTCAATTATTTTTCTCTCTGGGCCAGCTTTCGACTAGTTTGTTCTGGTGGAGCCTGTTAATGTTTAAACCTATGTCAAGATTGTATTGTGTTTTAATTCATTAATTTGTTAACACTATGATCATGCCCCAAAGGACATTGTAAGAATTCCTTCATTCCTGAAATTACATTTTTAATTTGAAAGTTGGGTTTCACTGTAAATACATAAAAATATTTTCATGCTAGTTTCTTTGTCTGACCGTGGGATGATCATTCTTAATTTTTGACTGGAAAAACTTGCTGATTAATTTGCTGATTTTATTTAATAATTTTATGCATTCTGTTTGCTACAGAGTGCCAGACTAAAAAAAAATTTAACAATAAATTGTTCTCATTCTTTTTTGCTATATTGCAGATATGATAACAGAAATGGCCATACACACACAGTTCATTACTACTACCTTTCGCCCCGAGCTTGTAGACAGTGGCCACAACTTTTATCGTATATCCTTTCAAAACCGGGTATGTTAACGTTCTATTTACTTACAAGGTTATATTGAAGGGCATTGTATCAACATTTTAGTAATCTGTGACCTCTTGCTGAAATATTGGATTATGTCAGCATCTTATGGCTATAAAAAATAAATCATAGGGGCCTTTACGTTAATCTTAATATATATTCTTAGTGGGGCAGCAGTTGCATCTCTTAAAATATAAAATTTTCACTTAATTCTGAAAATGCTTCCCTTTGGTTGTTGGCTGAAATCGCTTATTTTGCGCTCAATGTCTAAGTCGCAAGTTTAATAAGCTTACGTAGCTCCCCACCGGGTGGTGTACCTGCTCATATCCCAGCAGGTATTATAACCTGTCCATCATAATCGTTTGGGTATTAACCAAGTTGGTCGCCACTGTTGGTCTAACGAATATTTCTTTTTGAAAACCGGTAACCGTCATGCTTACCTTCTTCAAGAAGCGCCCAAATTCCGACTTCGAGTCAGCTCTCAGTGAAATTGAAGTGCACTTACACGTTAAATCACCTGAAGGTAAGCAAGCATGCCGTGTGTCAATGGTGCTTTTTGAACGAACCCCGTGTGGGGTTCCCTCCAACACACCGTGGATGAGGGTCTTAAAGCTGAATGTACCTGGCGTAAATCAGGCCAGAAGCAGATTCGTTCAACGTGAGCATTCTGGTTCGTCAGATTCCATGTCGAGCTCACCAGATCGTACATTAATCTCAAAAGAATTTGGCTACGATCCCAATAGGCTAATCTTAACCTATTGTTGTCGAGTTGACGACACATATTGATGGATCGTTGTAACGACGCGTCCCCCTTCTGACTTAGTTGTTCTACTGCAGGTGCTTGTCAGTCACCAGTAGACGCTATGCAATTCATCACCACTACGTTCGGAACTTAGTTAGGCCGGTTACGTTGAAAGTTCTGTAATGTACGAGCCTTGAATTACTAATGAGATGCTGTATGGGCTAACAAAGAGTCACCAACACTCGGGGATTGGTGATTAAAGAGTTGCCATCCAAAATAGGTGTCCACTTGTAATTGTTCAGGTTTTCATAGTCACATGATAATGCATAACATTCTAGATCAGTTAGATGACACAGACGTATACCACACAAGTGTAATAAGTCAAAAGTTACACAAGTCAACCCAAGCACAATCAGACACGACTCTCTTTGAGCTAAATGCTGGATCTAGTGGCAGCATGCTTAACTACCCCAATGGACACTGTGAATCTCCATAGAAAGCATGGAATAGGATTTTTATTTATTTTTTAAGAGACGGTACGCAGCATATCTCTTAAATATATCGGCCGAAATTTACCAATAAATGAAATAATTAATATTAACATCTAAACCACTGTAATTGTTTTCGAGAATTGAAATTGATATGCAATATGAAAAATATGATTCATTCCAGCCTCACGGGGAGCACCCATGCACGATTATCGCCTATTAAAGTTTTTTTTCTTGTAATACACTCAAAAAATAAAAAATTTTCCAGTTCCTAATTTTTAAATAGCACCTCTAATTAGAGACTAGTCCATTCAAATTCTTCACATATGGGTTTTTCACATCACATTTTTCATACATCACCCACCAATTCTCATCAGCTGGCGCAGCGCAGCATTTTGCAGTAACTTTTTCAAAAATTAACGGATTTTGACAATCAAGTACACCATTCAAAGCATTTTTTGAGAGCTATACAACGCTGTTTACTGCATGCTGAAAGTACAAATCGTTCTTGGGAAATCTTCGAAAAAGTCTATACAAATTGAATTTTTTTTCCCTCTTTTTTCAATAACTTTTTCAAAATTTAACGGATTTTGATAGTCAAGGAAACCATTTTTAGCTTACTTTCGAGAGCTATACAACGCTGTTTACCGCATGTTGATAGATAGCATAAACAGATCTTGTGAAATTTTTGAAAAAATCTACACAAATTGAGATTTTTTTCAACGATTTTGCAATAACTTTATCAAAATTTAACGGAATTTGACAATCAAGTACACCATTCGAAGCATCTTTTCGAGAGCTATACAACACTGTTTACCGCGTGTTGATAGCCCAAAGCGTTCATAAGATATCTTCGAAAAAGACTAAAAAACTATTACCTGGAATTTCTTTCCTCTATCTTTTGTAAAGAATATGAGAATTGTTTTTTTAAGGATGTGCTTGTCGCAGTCACATAAAAAAAAAACAATTGGGAACAGTACCATTTAATACCCACCTGACAAATTTCAACACAACATCAAGAAAGTCTGACGCCTCAGCTCACAAGCCATTTGCTGACCCGTGGTGGCAGTCACATGCTTCTCCCATCTTTTTAAGCTGGGAAGTTTGGGTTTCTCTATAGTGTTACCTTAAAATTGATTTTGCTAAATATGGACGTTTAGTTTACGATAGTATGTTTTGCAAGGAAGGTATTGATTGAAGTTAAAAAGATTAATAGTCGGGTGGCCAACAGGTGGTGAAAGAAAATTTCGTGTTACTTTCTTGTACAAAGCTAATACTGATACCTTGCATAGCGGTCGTTCAAGTCAGTATAAAATGGAATATGGATGGGCAAACATGGGCTCGTGGGACAAGGCTGTCAAATACAAGATGGTGTCGGTCGGCCATATTGGATTCTCGAGTGTAGCATAGTTTTAAGTAATTTGAATGTGCTAGGCTGAAAATTTGCACATATGCTACTTAAAAATACGCTATATTCGGGATTCCATGCAATATGGCCGACGAACGCCATCTTATATTTGACAGATTTGTGCCATGAGCCACGTTTGCCCAACCGCATTCCATTTTTTGCTGACTTGAACAACATCTGCAAATTTTCAGCCTTGCACGTTCAAATTACTTACAATATATGCTACATTCGGGAACCCAATATGGCCGACGGACCCCATCATGTATTTGACAGACTTGTCCCGCGAGCCCACGTTTGCCCATCCGTATTCCATTTAATACTAACTTAAACGACCTCTGTACAAGGTATCAGCTTTGTACACGAAGGAAACACAAAATCACATTTCTATAGAGCCCTTTTTGATTATTGCCACCCGACTATAATATTAAGCCCTTTTTTATAATGAATTTTAAAAACGTGGGCTTTCACGATTACTAAGCAAACACTAAATTGAGATGAAATGCTTCCAGTAGGACGTTTACTAGTTGAAGGTTGGAACCAGAAAGAAAGACGGCGTCCGGTTGTAAGCAATATGTAGAGGCTTATCGCTCTCTGATTGGTCGAGAGAATCGGTCACATGACTGGCGATTAGAGCGCGCCCATCCAAGCGGTAGAAATTGTAACAAAGTAATATGTAGCGAGCTCTATGATTGGCCACGTGATCAGCGATTAGAACGCCCCTCCGAGTGGTAGAAATTGGAACCTCGAGTGGTGAGAATTGGAATTATTTTTAAGTAATATGTACAGCTCTCTGATTGGTCAAGAGAGCTGAACATGTGACGTGTGCTCGCAGAGCCCCACCAAGCGGCGGAAATTGGAATTATTTGTAGCTTGTTAGTCTTTAAATCTGGTCATTTATGGAACTAGACGTGGACGTTGTTACACACACCGATTTGTCCTCGATGAAAGACGTACCTTTATCTGAAAAAAAGACTTTAAAACGTTTATGCGCCTTCACACGCACTAAACCCGAAGGTAGGAACGAGCTTTATTGACTCTTGCGAACACGTTTTAAAAATAACGGAGATGGAATCGTGTGGTACGCTCCTAAAGTCAAGGCAGCTTACGCCACTCTTTTGAAAAATGCTCACACCATCGATCAAAACAATGATCCTTCTACTAAATAGCCAAAATCTAATCGTGGGAACAAGTACATCCCACGAAGCTCGATCAAATCGACAAATTTGAACGTGTGAACGACTTATCTATTAATGTTATAGGTTATAGCGTCGAAGAAGACTTTTCCCCGATTCGAGTCTCGAAAAACTGGGAAGGTCAACCCGTAAACTTTCTCATGCTCATAATATAATAATATAGGTTTGTTGCAAATGCAACCGGAGCGACAAGGACCGGGTGGTCACTGACTGCCGTCCGATGTTAAAACTAAAAAAAAAAAAAATTAAAATTTAAAAGTTTAAAACAAGACGGTGGCTCGGCTGCAGAGGAAGGGTTGATGGTATTGGGTTGGGGTCACGAATGCCTTACCACCAAGGTTAGACCTACCAGGGACACAATGGTCCCCGATGGCATCGCCAAACGTGAGGGACAAGTGAGAGGAAAAGCCGGGTAACGTTGCCAATGTTTCTTTAAAAAATAATAAAATAATGCTTCGTAATTTATAGCTTGGCTAAGACCAATTGTCAATCTTCGTAACGATAATAAACGAAGCGGAGGTTAGTAATTCAGATGTGTTGAGTACATATTATTGTGCAATTAGGAATGACAGCGATTTTCTACGTTATCAAGGCACCTGTTCCCATGCTAAATACTATTGTCAAAACTGTTTTGGTGGGTTTAGAAGGTAATGGATGTTAGCTACTCACCGAAACCTAGCGCAGTCACTCAGATTTAAGAAGCCCAACACAAATTTCCTCACTTTAACAGTAAAATCTCCTTCACCTCCATGGTTTAAAACGACTTCGACCCATCCAAACTGCTCGACTCGACGCTTCCACGAGCTTGTTTACAAAACTTCATCTGCACACTCATTGCAGGTTTGGCTATGTCGTGTTGGGCGGCATGGGGAAATTGTTAGTCAAGAGGCCCTACATTACTCCAGCCTGGTCGAAAACCCCTGTACCCCTGACCGCATTGGCCTCTGGGGTTAAAAACCGAGTGGTTTAACGACAAAACCATCAAGAAAAGCATCTTGAATCCAAGGTGCATAAAATACTCACTGGGCAAAATTTCCCACAATGTTTTCTACATTTTTTTCAAATTTCCAGTCTTTCACTATATAGCAATCCATTTTTTAGTGAATTTCCACGGTTTTCTAAAATTTCCCGCGAACCTCGTTCTAGCGTTCTGGCATATTCTGCACATCTGCTTGGATCCTCGCGTTCAACCAGAAGCCCCAGAACCGTGGATGAAGAGTTAAATTGAATTCAATAACGATAAACGACAGCGAGCTACAGCTCCGTTCGAAAAATATTACTTTAAACTTTTGAATAATTCGGTGTGGATAAAGAATATGGTGAATAAACAGAAACAACTTAACATCAAACTTTGCAGGAATTTGAGAATGGCATTAACGAAAGGGATGTTTTTAAAGTCAGCGGCTTGCGAGTCGCTTGGCCGCGGGGAACGCTTTCTCATTGAAATAACAGACAGGCAGCGTTTCCGCTTGCAAGCGAGTCGCAAGCCGCTGACTTTAAAAACATCCCTATACTCAAAAAGGCGTATATCCTTACGAACAAGTGACGGACATGTCCGTTTTCGTTAAGAATATTTACCCTCGAGAGGATCTTTTTCTCCTAACTGAAAGAGAAACTGTTGGCTGGTGAAGAATACATGCGAGCGTTAAACTTTTATAAATGAAACTTCATTAATATGCAGCCGCAAATTAATTTTACTTTAAATTGAGCAGAGCGAGTTACTAAAAACACTTCTCTCCCAACTACGGTAGGTTTTAGCAAGAAATATACTTATTTTAGACCTCCTAGCACTCAGGTGTATAAACAACTAAAATACCTAAAAGGCTCTTAATCATAACACTCGGCTTGGCGGCCTTAAGCATATCTTATGCACACTTACCCCGTACACAATCACTGTGCAGTCCGTCTAGTCCAAATCCAAACTTCCCACCTGACGAATGAATCGGCTAGCACACTTCTACTTGCAGTAGGACGTCTGGTTGAAGGCCTACTTCACTGTGACGATGGTTGGCGTTGTCCAAGGTCCACTGAATTCTGCTACGGAGCTTTGCGTCCTGGTGTTGGCCAAATCCTCCGGGCAGCTGTCGATCCACGTCTTGTTGCTTTCCAAGACGGGGGGGGGGGGACATCTACGATCCTTGCTTCTCGGCTCCGGAACGGCTTAGTTGCGGGCGCTGATGACGGGCACTGTTTTTGTCGCCAGTGCGGACATCGGGAATTGCATTGATTTTAGCGGCAATGCTGACGTCTGCTTCGACATTGATTTTGACTACATAATAAATTATATGATCGAACGAACTTTCTCTGCTGTGGTGTGGACTTCTGAAGAAGAGGAACGGTGTTATCTTCCTCGAAAATTTAAGTGGACTGTTGTTGAAACATTCTTGGAGGTGATATTTGTGTATTCATATAATTTATTATGTCTGAATATTATCACTGTCAACGCCGTTTACCGGTTTTTGCATTTTGACTACAATGCGGGCGTCTATTTCTGTGACTATGGTGTCGCAGTCACGGACATCTTTGTTGTTGAAGAATTGTTCAACACAAATGGCATAGTAGCATGGCAGGGGGGAAACGCTTGAAGGAGCAGCACCTGTTCATCCCACCACTGCCACCATTTGTAACGGCGGATGCTACGACGGGGTAGGTGCTTGTAACATCGCCGCTCGCCTGGTGTAACTTGATCTTCTTACTATTACTTTTGGGTACTTTTTGTTTCAAATAAGCACAACAGCTACAGTCCCGGCATAGGGAATGGAGCTACACATGTCCTAATATTGTAGGCTAACTGTAATAATAAGCGGTAACGCTGCCACCAAGGTGGGAAAATTAGGCTAGCTAAGCTAAGTTTAAGAGAATTGTCTTAATTTCTTACTTCTAGCGAACAACGAGCGAATAAACTGACGGACGTTTAAGAAAACTCCTGGTTTTTATTTTAAACAAACATGAATAAAAATATCGCACTACAATTACATTTGGTAACTTTACACCTAGTTTAGGTTATAAAATACAGGGGGAATTTACATTAAATTCGACACTAGAACCAACACGAGGTTCACATAAAACAATTTCAAATAGAAAAAGTGAGTTTGATTAGGCACAAGGGGATTTCGCAAAAGAGCCCTCTAAATTACGAACAGCCTCGGCTGTCTAGTAATAGTAGACCTGTTTTACAGTTATTTTTCTACGTGTATACTGCAAAGCATTAAACCTCCCAGAGTTGCTGTTGATAAGTCAACTCCTTAAATTATAGAGCCGCAGCTACCTATAAAGTGGATCCGAGCGTTTAATCAATGGAAACCCCACGAAGATAAAACCGTCCTTTGTTTACATTAAACTGCGTTTAAAGAAACGATGAAATAAAGCTGGTTTTTAGTAAGGGACCGTGAACCCTTAAATTATGGCCGCCAACGTCCGAAATGCCGTTTGGCTTGACGCTCCATAAATTTACTTTGTAAAGCTACGAGGTTAAGTTAAGTTTAAACTATAAATTTTGAATGTAAGTCCAAAAATTAAACTTTTAAAGCTAAACTAAGTACGATACGAACCACTACCTTTGCCCGGCATGGCAACAATCGGACCGCGGCATCTCCACTCCCGACCGGCGTAGCGACCTCTAGCTTTGAGAATCCTTGAGCTGTGCTCTCCCGAGCAGCGCTCGGGGCTGTGCTAACGAGTGTCTCTGGGTTTGGGGTTAAATACTCATTACCGGAAGTCGGCGCGGACGCCGAGGATAGCTTCGGAGGGGGGGTGCGGGGAAGAGAGTCGGACATCTGGAGGAGGAGAGACTGACCCAAATCGGCCGAGCTGTCACTACCTGAAGTTGGAGTGGCAGCGCGGACGACCGGGGTAGCTGGAGCGCTCTGACTGGCTGACGGAATTGAAGTAGTGTTTTGGTTGGCTGGATTCGAATTGACAAAGGGAATTGCCGACTTGGAAACTTAGAGGCCTGGCTTTGATGTGCAAGTGAGTTTTCAACTCATAACAACGTGATTTTTAGGCCTATTAAACAAACTACGACGTTAGGCATCGCAACTATTGAAGGAGGGGGGGGGGGAACGAAGTGTAATGCACAGAATAAACATTTGACTTTGGGAAACGGATTGCTATATACAAGGCATGTTTTTAACGAAGGAAAGCTAGTTTGTTTACGTTTTTAGAGGTTCGCTACGGTCGGAGTTTGGATGGAGATGCTATAAAAAAATAAATATAAAATCATACACTGGGTCCATAAAAATAGACAAACATAAACATGGGAGCTCCGGTAGGGTTCATGTCAAGAAGTTAAGTTTACCAAAATGCATTAAGTGCACAAATCAAAAGATTAAATGTTCCAGCTAGTTTTTAAAGGGCTAAGTGCAGTGTAGGTTAGAATTTAAACTGGTTTGAACATCGGACATTTTCTATAAATAAGCAAAGTCGTCACCTGTTAGAAATAAAAAATATCGTGTGTTGACAACATCTAAAACACAACTAAGCTGAAAGTTGTTTTGGCTTTATGCCTAAAGAAATATACATTATTTACATTTTAATGTGTAATCGCCATATAGACGATTGTTCTTCTGGTCTGGAAGAATGCTGCCCTCAGGTTTTTTCTTCGGTGGTGTTGAGGTGTCCTCACCACGAGCGTCTGATACGAGACCGCGTTTACACCTATGTGTTCGAATATTTTAGAAAACCGTGCGTCAAAAACACAAGTTGAACCTCTACTATTACATCTCAACTCCAGGATTCTGCTGGTCGGCCCTCCTTCAAATGTTACGGACTAATTTGGAGCTATTCCTCAATGTTGTTAAGCATAACCTAATCACGTCCGGCATCTAGGTGAAGTTTCATTCATAGCGAAGAGGTATGCTAAAGCCAGCACTAAGTACCTGCCCAATGTTGATCCTAACCGACCTTTCACTTTATCCTCGATCTTGACATTAACAACTTTCACGGTTTTGCTATGTACGATTCTCTCCCCCATAGCGGGTTCCGATGCCTAACGAAAGAGGAGATTAGAACCTTCAACTTGGAGATTGCCAACACTGACGTAGGCTACATACTAGAAGTCGATCTCAAATATCCCCGCGAGTTGCACGACACAACAATTATCCCCTAGCGCCGAGAAGCTGAAGATTGGGGAGGAGTTCATGCTCCCTATTCGAAAAATCTAGCGAAAAACTTGAAACACGATATCAAACCAAGCACCAAACACACACCAGATCTCTAGTCCATCACTGGTATCCTACCTCTTACACAGTCTCGTTCTTCGCTACGTATGATGAATCCTCACGTTCAACCAGAAGCGCCAGAACCGTGGATGATGAGTTAAATTGAATTCAGTACCGATAAACGACAGCAAGCTACAGCTCCGTTCGAAAAATATTACTTTAAACTTTTGAATAACTCGGTGTGGATAAAGAATGTGGAGAATAAACAGAAACGACTCAACATCAAACTTTGCAGGAATTTGAGAATGGCATTAATATGCTCAAAAAGGCATATAACCTTACGAACAAGTGACGGACATGTCCGTTTTCGGTAAGAATATTTACCCTTGAGAGGATCTTTTTTCTCCCAACTGAAAGAGAAACTGTTGGCTGGTGAAGAATACATGCGAGCGTTAAACCTCTGGTTGAAAATTAGGGTAAAGAAATTTGCCTCTTACCATGAGATTTATCAGATGACAGATGTTTTTCTGTTAGCCTATGTGTTCGAATATTTTGGAAAACCGTGCGTTAAAAACACAAATTGAACCTCTACTATTACATCTCAACTCCAGGGTTCTGCTGGTCGGCCCTCCTTCAAATGTTACGGACTAATTTGGAGCTATTCCTCAATGTTGTTAAGCATAACCTAATCACGTCCGGCATCTAGGTGCAGTTTCATTCATAGCGAAGAGGTATGCCAAAGCCAACACTAAGTACCTGCCAATGTTGATCCTAACCGACCTTTCACTTTATCCTCGATCTCGACATTAACAACTTTCACGGTTTTGCTATGTACGTTTCTCTCCCCCATAGCAGGTTCCGATGCCTAACGAAAGAGGAGATTAGAACCTTCAACTTGGAGAATGCCAACACTGACGTAGGCTACATATTAGAAGTCGATCTCAAATATCCCCGCGAGTTGCACGACACAACAATTATCCCCTAGCACTGAGAAGCTGAAGATTGGGGAGGAGTTCATGCTCCCTATTCGAAAAATCTAGCGAAAAACTTGAAACACGATATCAAACCAAGCACCATACTCACACCAGATCTCTAGTCCATCATTGGTATCCTACCTCCGACACAGTCTCGTTCTTCGCTACGTACGATGAATCCTCGCGTTCAACCAGAAGCTCCAGAAGCCGTGGTTGAAGAGTTAAATTGAATTCAATACCGACAAATGACAGCGAGCTACAGCTCCGTTCGAAAAATATTACTTTAAACTTTTGAATAATTCGTTGTGGATAAAGAATATGGAGTATAAACAGAAACGACTCAACATCAAACTTTGCAGGAATTTGAGAACAGCATTAAAATACACATCTCAACCACACACCGATTCATTTAACATTCTCCACGACAAACTTATTCAAATTAATCAACGTTCACGAATCGTGATGTGCGATATTCCTACATACTCGTGGTTTTGTATATTGGAAATGTCCAAACTGGCAATGTTCCAGTTCCATTATAAGCACATCAGATTCTGACCGAAGTATGAGGACCGTGCCAATTTTTTTTCTCTTCACGGACACCAGTATTTATTGGTAACAAATCAAAACCGAAGACGTTGTATGAGGACATGTTAGGAGATAGGGATCGTTTTGACACTAGCTGCTATCCCCTGAACCACCGTCCGTTTCCACCTCGAACAAACAAGTATTGGGGAAGATGAAGGAGGATAAGATGGGAAGTGTCCAAGTCCTAGAGTTTGTGGGGTTGCATTCAAATATGTATGCTATTAGAACTCCGGGGAAGGTGAGTATCATGATGGCTAAAGGCATACAGGCATCCTTCATTACAAAACAGTAGATTTTGTCCTTTGTTGAGAAAGGAATCTAGACACAAATCTCTACTGTCGGTCGTGAGCTGAGCACGGCGAGAATTATTAAGCCCTTCCTCTCGCTGTCCGATGATAAACGTTATGTCTTAGGCGATGGGGAAAATACCCTAGTGATTGGACATCATCGTACGGGCGCTTGGTTGGAGTACGAAGACGATTTCGACTTCAATTGACATTATTAGTGATGAAGAACGGGAAGAAAATGTAGCCTAGCTCTCGAAACGATAGTGTCTGAGAAATTGGACGAAGTGAGGTAAGTCGAAGAAAACGCTAAATCCGCTTGTAGGCTCGATTTGTTCTAAAATCGTCAGCAGAAGTTCGAGGAAAGAGAAGCAAGAAAGAGACAGTCGAAAAAAGGAAGGTGGGCCTAGTTGCACCCGGAGTTGAAAAAGCCAAAATTAGAGAAAGCTACAGCTGCTAAGAGAAAAGCTCGTGATGAAGAAAGTAAAGAGCAGAGAAAGGAGAGATTATTGTAAAAAGCTGTCGCTAAAAGAAAACGAAGCAGAGTGCGACAGAAGAAGAAACGAGAGCTAGGTTAGAAAAACGACGAGCTCGCGAAGCAAAAAAAACATAACTTATTCACACAAATTAACGATAGTATAATATGCACACTACTTAGCACACATCCCTGAGAAAAGTATAATGCTAGTAAAACCACACTCAACACTTAGCACTAAACTCGAGTAAACCTAGACCGAAAATTCAATTGGTGCCTCCAAGTCTTAGTGAAAATATAAAGTCAGTAAAAACCACGCTTAGTGCAAACTCGAGTAAACTCTTTCGGAAATTTCAAGTGGTGCCTAGCGAAAATTTAAAGCTGGTGAAAAATGTATAATACTTTGCACAATTACGCTAAACTCGAGCAAATCTGGAACGGAAATTCAACTGGTGCCTCCGAGTCTTAGCGAAAATAAAAAGCAAGCGAAAAATGTGCACAATCATGCTAAACCCGAGTAAACCTGGACCTTAAAAGTGGTGCGTCCAACTTTTTGCGAAAATATGAAGTTAGTGAAAAAATGTGCAAAACACTCGCTAAAGTTGAGTAAACCTAGTTCGATATTTCAAGACCAAGCCCAACTCCGCAACAATAATGTGCAAAACTTAGCAGAAACTTTGCTAAGTTCTAGTAAAAGGGGTTGAAACTGAAGAGTACCGTCTAGGGTTATCGGATGACATCACTAGAGTAAACCTTGACGGCACTTCCGGTTGATAGAGTAAACCTTGCCATCATGACATTCCATGATTTCAGGTCAATATGGTAAACCTTGACGTTATAGTGACACCACTTCTGGTTAATGTGGTAAACCTTGATGTCACTTCCGGTCAAAGTGCTAGGGACCAAAATTCCCTAGTGTCCAGGACGTAGCAAAAGGCGCATTTTACACCCTCGTCCAGGAGAAGAGCAGGTGGGGGTAACACAAAGCACATAGCCAAACGCAAATTTGAGGTAGCAAAATAAAAAGGTGCCTCGTGCTACCTGGGATGTCCATCCCCATATCGCAAACACCTTCTACTATTATGCTAACCAAGCTAAGCACATGATTACTAAACCTTAACAGATGGAAGGAACATTGAACTGAGAGGGCTAGGTTGCAAGATGTTGTAAAGGTTGGGCTTGGTTTAATAACAAACCTGTGGACTATTGTAGAATTACTCTAAATAAGGATAGGGCTAGTCATTGCACAACTCAAAGGAGTGTGCGTGTAGAGGATTAACACTCCTCCCCCCCCCCCCCCCCTAAAGGTGACACCTGTTGACCTATTTCTTGTTACCAAGGGAGCAAGACAAAGGATGGCCTTGGTGCATCCAAATAAGGAATGCGATTGCATTACATAAAATACAAGAACCTTGCCCAAGGTGTCTGTGAGACCTGCACTGACCTACTTCTGAGCAAGACAAAGGAGGACACATTGCCCAACCCACATTCTCGCATAACTCAAATATCAAACGCCTGAGTCAAACAGGAAGGATCATGTAAGCTCCACATTCCAGGAAATTTTAATCCAGGCGACTCCTTTGTGGGTACCAGTGTATAAGGCCAAGGGAGACAAAGAGCTCTCTACCAATTTGGGTCATCATCAAGGCACCACCTTCTGGACACAACACATGCCGAATTTATGCAAACCATCTGACTGCGCAATCACGCCATTGTGATTACTACTACGTTGCAGTCTGATGTTGCAGGCAGTGGCGCAGGAGGGGGGGGGGGCCGGGGGCCATGCCCCCCCCCCCCCCCCACAAAACGAAAGTGAAGCAAGGAAAAAAAAAATTTGCTTTTTTTTCTAAATTGACAATTTCTTTATTTTTGCTTTAGGTCAAGCTGTGTGAATGTTGTTTGTTAGTAGCCGGTTAATCGTAAAATAAACTAAAAATAAATGTAGGACCATCAAAATCTGTTTTAGCGTCTGACAGTTCTTGGATAAAGTCCCCTTCTCTACTTGAAACCATTTCCCTGCCAGTAATCCAAGTAACGCATTCCAGGCGCTTGCCAAATCCTTTGTAATCTGCCTACTTTGCTCCTCCCCCAAGCAACGTACTCTTTCGTCAACCAACTGTTTTCATCTCACTTACTTAACCTTCAACCCTTCACCCCTAAAAACCCTTCTTGGGTGGGTATAGCCAGTCGGTCATAATCTATATATATAATTACATAACTTCCGCAACGCGGCCATCTGCAGCGCAGCAGCAAGCAGGACATACGATGCCATCTCCGCCATCTACCGACGGAACGGCAAATTATAAGAGTAGCAGCCAAGCCTCGCTGAGATAGTAGCTGCACCCGGAACCCAACGGCCAGCAGCGCAAACATACGATGCCATCTACCGACCGAACGGCAAATTAAATGAGGGGGGGGGGGAAGCGAGACGGGGAGGGGAGACGACGCGGAATGAGTGAGCGAAGCGAGCGACTCCGCTAGTACCACTATATTCTCTCTTCATTCCCTGACTTTCTTTGGCAATGCTTGTAAGAAGACGAAGCAAGCCAAAATCAAAGGTTTTTGCGAGGAAGTGAATACGGCAGGAAACAATAGAAATGAAGATGAAGGCTGTCTGTCCAGAACTACATGAAAATCTTCCAGTTAAAAAGTCGAAAACAGCAACACGTAAGTTGGATTAAACAGAACGGAAATCCAGTTGGCTCAGAAGAGTTAAAAAAAATACAGATGCAAACCTATTTACGTTGCCTTTTGGACTTAAATGTCAGACTGTCTGAACGGGGAATCGAACCCACGATCTTTGAAACATTCAAAGTCCGAGGTCTACCTCTGAGCCATACTGACACGGCCTGAAGAAATCTGTATTTATTTAACGCAAGTTGGATGTAGGAAACTTTGCAGGTCTTCTCAAAAAGCAGGTCTTCTCAACGGAGGAAAAATTGGATTTTTTAACAGACTGTTAGGTTCTAGATCGAGATCATGTTTTTCCATAAGTGATGCAAAATGAGAGAAATCGTTCTTTTCCACATAAATGGCTTAACAAGAACCAATGGCTGGCTTACAGTGAGGGAAAAAATAGGACATTTTGCAAAACGTGTCTGATTTTTGCGCCAGAAAAGTCTGGCAAAGGAGAAGGCCGACAACTGCGTTCACTAATTATGAAGATGCAATTGAATTGTTTGACGCACACAGCCAGAAAAAAATACCGGGAAAACGTAATGGACAAATCGGACAATTTTATTTTTTTTACTTCTGGAAAAAGAGAAGATATTCGACATCAACTTGATAATCCTCGTAAAGTGAAAGTTCTGGAAAACCGAGAAGGGTAAGCAGAGAAAACGTAGACAATTTAATTTTTTCTGTCAGTTTCACATGATTTGATTCACATGATATGAGATGGGCCTATAGGCTTATTATTTAATATACTTGGGCTTTGGTTACAGCTTTTGTCAATGCCATATTATTTTACCAGTTTAGTCAAGTAGTATGTTATTTTAGTTATGATCGCATCTCGTGACCTTTAACATCAGGGTAGGCCTAAACATTTATGAAATAAATCGTGGATGTGGAAAATAATAGCAGGTCAATTTTTTGTAGAGATCGTAAAACTACGACGAAAGTAAACATTTAGGCTAATTAAAAAGTGTTTTGAATGTGTAAAATCGTCCATGAAACCGACATAATTTGTACTTTTTACGCTAAATAGGGCAAAAACAGGTTATTAGCACCAACCTCAGTCACAGTGCAGTGGTCCGGGTTGCTCCACACATTACAGAGTTGTTAAAACGAACCCCAAATCTAGATCTTATCATACATCTGTACTTCCTACAAAAATTTAAAAAAAATAAAAACTCTGACAAGAGGCAGACAAATTCTGGGGTGAAAAGGTCCAGGAAAAAAAAATACCTAAGGAAAAAAGGTCTGGATAAAAAGGTTTGGGGAGAAAAGGTCTGTGGAAAAAGTGTTCGGGAAAAAAGATCCAGTGGAAAATTAACGTCCGAAAGAAAATTGTCCAGAAAAAAAAAGGTCTGCGGGATAAAGTCCGTGGAAAAGAGGTCCTGGAAAAAGTTGCAGGAAAATAAGTTTTTATTTTTCTTGAACATTAAGAACATGATCGCATTATAATGCTAAATAAATTTCTCAATAATGTGTAAAAACAGTACGCATTCACGGTAAGCATTTAGGTAATTGGAGGTTTAGAAGCTTTTTTGTGTGTGGCTTAAACAGCCAACCGGGTAACAAAATTGGTTTCCTTGCTTTAGAGTAAAATAGTTTAGGTTTTAATTTCTGTGGGTGGAGTCAATTAAAACAGCTTTTTTTTCGTTAAATAAATTTGGCAAAGCGTTCGAGGTTAGATACTCGACGTGCTCTTTTCTTTTGCCCCATGTAGAGTGCTAAGGCAATGATGAACACCAAAATGCTTCAGCTTCCGGGGATTGCTTACAGCGCTCCCCCAGACCCCCTTGCTGGCTTTGTTCGGCCCCATCCGAAAATTTTTTCTGGCTGCGCCACTGGTTGCAGCTGACTTTCAATATCCTTTCCTTACAAAATTATACATTCTATCATTAATCACGTAGTAGATTAATTAACCTAGACTAATTGACAGTAGCTATTTAGTTGGGTAGTAAGCTTCATCCGTCCTAGTAAAAGGGCTTAATCCTAAGCTTAATCTGTCCATAGTCCAGCCCTAACCTTAGCCAACATACGTCGACATTCGTATTACATTCGATAATTCATATTTGTAATCCCCACCGGACTTTGCTGGGAAGTATTTGGAATATCGCTGAATAAAAACCGTTAGGCTAATCAACCTTGTCTTGGTCTCAATTTACTATATTGTTGATTTAAATATCTACATTATAATTCTGGAGGCCGGCTAAAAGGAAGGCTAAAAGGAAAACCACTTCTCCCCTCCTTGCGCCCGCATTGAAAATGCACTCTCCTACTCAACCTGCATGGAAACAGGAGGCAGGCATGAGCGGTCGATCAACTCAATAAAGGTTCGATCTGACAAGTCATCGGGCCGAACAATCACTTTTTCCCTCCTCGCGCCCGCATTGTAAATGCGCTCTCCCATTCTACCTGCATTGAAAGAGGAGGCAGGCATGAGTAGTCGATCAATCCTACAAGTCGTCGGGAACAGTGCTGGGAAAATGTGTCCGTAAACTTAATTCATGACCAGCCCCGTGCATAGCACGGGTTTCCTCTAGTATATATATATATACTACTATACTACTACTACTACTATACTACTACTGTAGAGTATATATATATACTCTACATGGGGCAAAAGAAAAGAGCACGTCGAGTATCTAACCTCGAACGCTTTGCCAAATTTATTTGACGAAAAAAAAGCTGTTTTAATTGACTCCACCCACAGAAATTAAAACCTAAACTATTTTACTCTAAAGCAAGGAAACCAATTTTGTTACCCGGTTGGCTGTTTAAGCCACACACAAAAAAGCTTCTAAACCTCCAATTACCTAAATGTTTACCGTGATGCTTTTTATGCACAAAAAATACGCACAACTTTCCAAGTTTTCAAACACTTGAGCTCTACACTAGTGCGTAAGAAAAACATTCGCACTCAAGTGGCATTTACTGCGATGTTTATAGCTGAAGACACTGGGGCACATCGGCTGTTGACTTTGGCTTCTTGGTGTTTGAAACAGTTCAAAATTCATGGTTTTTTAAAATTTGTTTCTCAGTTTCACTGACGAGAACATCGGATCCAACAAACATCAGAAGGCTTGTAGTTGAACTTCAATTTTTTTCCAAACACATCAGGGATTCTGCATGGAGGGCGGATCTTCTGCCTATAATGGTGTGCCAGTGTTGTCATGATGAGTGCTAGTCCCGGACCAGACTTCTAGACGATTGGCGAAACATTGGTGAGCATCGGTGACGTTTACTGAGTGGTTTTGCACATCAGAGGTTTGCGGGTCACTTTATCCGACCGCTTAACCACCAGCTATTAAGGAGTGGAGTTGCCGTAAGTCACCTCGGGCACCAAACAACTGATACGACGGGAGAACGACACACACTTGGTAGACTGCCACCAGGCCGAAGCTTGAGCCCACTGATGAATATAAAGTTATTCCTTGAATAACTATGTCTTTCGTCACTCCACTATCGACACAATGTAGGGGCTCCGCTTTCTTTGCTGTTTGGATGGGTTTCCTGTTTCCTTCTTCTCGTCTGTTTTCCTATCCTCCTACCCATCCATCTCCTTTCCTTTGCTACACGCACTTGAATTTGGATGGGTAGTTGAATTAAAAACGTCCTCTTTCCCTAAGACTTGCCGCTGAGATGACCGCGCAGAGCAAATTGTTAATCGAGGCTACACGCTTTACAATTGACACTCCATGACTCTCACATTGTTTGACTGTTGGCTCTTATATCATGCCTCTTCCCATTTTATCACACAGATATTTCCTGAACTCCATGTCTGATTCCGTATTTTTTTTTTTTCTAAACCTTGTCCAGGTACCCATACTACTACTACATCGAGCGTGGTTTGGGTAGTCCTTGTGCTTTTCGCATGATGCGCAGTCTAAGTTTACATTGAAATGTGATCGTTGCAAAGCTCCGCTCTAAACAACCTGGTATAATAGAATGCCCTTGATTTTATTGTAGTATCTCGCATGACGTGGTAAGCATACAATCTCTGTAAAAGCTTGAGTCATGACAAGGCGTGACGATCTGCGTGGCAATCTCCAGTAATGCTAATTTCGGGGAGGAATTTAAGTATTAAAACTCAAAGGATTTTAGAAAATTAAACATCCAACATGTTCCCCAGCATCTAGAAGGAATGGAATGTCTATCAGTTTATATGCACAAATAACGGAGAATTTTTTTTATTTTTTATTTTTAGTCCTCTGCATATTGCTGACAGTGTGAGAACAGGATTTAATGGGTGCATTCGAAATTCCCCTCCCATGTAGAATCTTACACACCAAAAGTCCTGATCAAGGCTCTGTTAAAAAATATTTGGGAAAAAAAATGAAAAAAATATTTGATTGTTTTGAATTAAGATTATCGCCGGGGAATACAGTTGAGAGAGGGTAACATCCATGTATAATGCAGAGATAAAATACTACAGAGCTCCAAGGGCGTCGATTTTTTTTAAGTTGTGGGGGGGGGGACGTAGTAGTAACGCCAACCAACTCTAGTGAGTGGGGGGGGGGGGGAAGAATATGAAAATTTACTGTTAAAATATGTGCTACTTTAGCAGAAGTCCGGCAAATCCAGCTAGGGGTTAGGAGGAGCGCTGTAAGCTCCCCAGCGGGGTCCGAGGCAGAGCCCCGGAAGCTGAAGCATTTTACACTATTCGAGAATCTATTTTCGGCTTTCCGGGACACGTTTGCAACGCATTGTTTAGCAAATTTCGGATGCTTTTCGTAAAAATTCTTTAGCATGAGAGGTGGTAAAAACCTAATTGTTACCAAAATTCCGTTTTTTTAATACATTTTATTTACAAATTAAATTCCTTGATGAATTAATTTTTTTTTTAAATATTATCTAGACACGCGCTAGTGTGTCGCGCCAAGTTAGACAACAATCATCACAACAAACATCACATCAATTCAATTGTCGAGGTTGTAAACCATTGTAGCGCGGCGCCATAGAGTCAGTGTCTTATATCTTGAAGCATAGTTGGGCACATTTCAGGTAGCCTACTGAGGAAAAATAATAATGCGGTACAAAAGCTTAAGTTGTGTTGAAATCAAGAGCAATGATCCACCTGACAAAAATTAACTCGTGTAGGAATGCTAGCTAAGCTGCTTTCAATGCAAAATCTGACCCTCAATAACGTTGAAAATGTGTAACTAGCTAGCTAGCTAATTCTAGTCTGCTCATCCCCATGTATTCCCATGGGGTGATTATTCATCAATACCGAGATAACGGAAAAGCTTCCAGCTATGAAATTCGGCGAATGGCTGCAGTACGATACGAACTGCGTACCTTTTATGGTTTGGAGCCTAGGGGTGCAACGAGGATGGAGTGGGATGGCGCGTAAGTACGAAAATATTGTTAGAACCATTGTTAGTATTGTCGGCATCGCCTCTCACTGGACAGCCAAAGTTCGGACAATGACAACGTGTATACTGACGTGCGTACCTAGACACACACTAGTGTTAGTGTAGCACGATAAATCTAATCAACGTTGCCAAAGAAATTGTATTCACGTCCAATTCACGAAAAGTAAACCAACTCTAAAAACAAAGCAAAATAAACAAAGCCAAAAACTAGTGAAGAGGCCACCAAGTTGAGAGTGTTTCGGCCCTTCAAAGGAGTGATATCAACACACCAAAACTAACGAAATAAAACAAATTATAACAAATTTAAAACCAAACCAAAAACCTATAAAGAGGTGACCAAGTTGAGAATGGTTCGACCTATAGGCAAAAGGTAGTAGAATATTGTTGAAACCAATTTCTTGTAGACGTCCCACTTTATTACACATCTGCACGGTAGTGGAGTTGAGTGTAATACACAATATTAAAAAAAGGACTGATATCATATCAAAAACCAAAACTGGTAAAAGGAGCCGCCAAGTTCCGAATGGTTCAGCCCTTCAAAGGAGTGATATCAACACACCAAAACATTCGCCAACTTAATCGCACCGAATAATACTTTGGACGTTAAATGAAAACTTGAACATTGCTACCAAAAGTTGCAATGTTCTAATTTTCATTTAACCTACGAACTATTAAGCGGTGCGATTAACTTTGCGAATGTCTTGGTGTGTTGATATCACTCCTTTCAAAGACCGAACCATTCGGAACTTGGCGGCTCCTTTTACCAGTTTTGGTTTTTGATATGATTAAACTAACGCTAGCCAACACTGAAAATTTAGGTTTGAAACGTATTGTTGCTTACTTTTCAAATGGTGGAAGATTTAGCTGACGTTGCTGAATTAACTGAGAATTAACTGAATTAACTGAGAACTGAAAAAGAGGAAAAGAGCTACTAGCAAATCAAACCGTCAACTTAGTCTTCAATTTGGATTCTCTTGCTCGGTTTTTATGGAGGTAATTGGTATAGACTTCAACTGACGAAAACTTGGAAGGAAAGCTTAACAAGTTTTGTTCTGTACAATTTTATCTGACGTTTCGGCTATAACCATACCAAGAACAAACTAACCACCAGACGACTTCAGTTGGCTTTTCGTTGACAATCAAACAAAGTAATTTGAAAACGGACACTCCTTTATCTTTCGTTTAGCTCTGTGCTCTTCCTGTTTTGACTAATTTCGTACTAAATTACATTTTTACTACGTCGGCGGAAGTGGAAAAAAGCCTCTCAAGCACTATATACCGAGTAGGGTTATGCAAACACAGTCGGAAAGTAGTTCGAATTAATAGACAGTAAATATAATTTAGATTTATAAAGCGACTAATAATGAAATTTATATGCTTCAATTGTTTGTGTGATGTTCATTATTTTTACCATAAAATTGTGTTATTTTAAATTAAAATTTTAATAGAATTAAAGTAACTGTTTTGCTACAGCAGAGTGATAATGCTTACATCCTCCATTTCCCGTTAATCCGTCATCTTTGTGACTTGGCCTTGCAACTTAAATTCTTAACTTCATTACTGCCCTGTGGTTACGTCCCGTTTCACCGAATCCCGTTTCGTCAAATATCGTTCACGAAAGTTTAGGCACACGAAACATTTAAAACATTTAAACACGAATATTTATAGCATGATAATGGTCAGACATTTATAGACAACCACCCGTTTTGCAGAATTCCATTTTCAAAATGATTTTTTTTTTTTAATTACATGCCTCGCTTGCGCTGCCACGCTCCCTGCGGGTAAACACATAACATCAGAAATCACAACTAATCAAAAATTACTAACAATAAGGCATGCCTCTTTAACTTCTGCAATGGTAAATTTGTGAAGAATATTTTGATTCTGAGAAACGGGATTCTGCAAAATGGGAATTCCTGTTTGGAAAAGGTTAACCTTTACGGTGTAACTAAGTATTCATAAGAGAGAACCTTGGTATTGACGTAGTGACGCCCAAACATTCTAATAAATTATATTTTAAAGCGCATGTTTTTCCGCCTTTATTGCCAGTTTTCACAACGCTAATACATAAACTGGGCTTATACTACCACTGCTTGTCTCTGTTAAATGTTTGCCTTTTAAAGCCATAGAAATACGGTATTAAATTTCGTGTACGGTACGTAAAATTTTGTCAAATTCATTTTGGCAAAACGGGACTGGCCCCTGAGGGCAAAACTGTTAATCTACTTTTTTTTTTGGCAAACGGGATTTGGCGAAACGGGAGTTCACCTCCCCTGTATTATGAACTGTAATATTTGATGACCTGATTCATGCAATTGGAGAAAACGAAAGGACATTTTCTTGTTTCAAACTCAACGTGGTAAGCGTGATAAATAGATACTCATTTACAGCTTTGCAACCTATTTCGTGGGGGGGATGAACCCCTCATCCCCCCCCCCCCCTGGATCGATGCCTATGCAGAGCTCCCACTTACCATAAAGTTCTCTTGATTTTAACGAAATTTTATGCCTTTTTCTTAAATGCATAAAAAGAAAGAGGTGACGTTTTTCCATAATGAGGAGTGTTAAAATCCTTTTGGAAAAAGGTGAAGTTTTCCTGAATGGAGGAGTACTCTATCGAATCACACACATAAGGGAACTGCTGAAACTGATGCAAGCTGAGCAACAAACAGAAGACTTCGTTCAGGAGCCGCCCTTGGTCACAACAGAGAGTATTGTGCAAATACAGATCAAAATTTCCTTACATAAATAGCATAGGAATAATATTTTATTTTGTGTGTTTTTAGTATTGCCCAAAAACTCTTCTTGTGCCATCTAATTAGTTTAAAAAAAAAAAAAAGGCAGCCTGGATTTGTCGTAAAATTTTATTTTATTTTGTTCTAAAATTTAAAAGAATTGTATGATTTAACAAGGTAAGCCCTGTACTTCAACACTTTGATTTCCACCTTTTGAATGGGTAGCAAAATTTAAGAATGTCACTTTCTTCTATGAGCTTGATGATGTTTTAGTCCTTGGTTCGTCTATGCCGTGTGTACTGAAAATTTACCCTGACCTGGTTGAACTGCCAGGGTTGGTCCGGCTTTGATGCAATATATAATGCAGAATCAGAAAGATAGATCAGTAAAACAATAAATAGCTCAGTTTTGGCCCTAATAGGGATTGAGATTATGAAAATACAGCTAAGAATCGGTACAAATTTCTGCCAGAATGAAATTTAAGATTGTTTGTGACTTCAAACAAGTCCTTGGGGGAGGAGGGGTTACCGATACGTAGAATTTACGAACAGTGGTGTAGTCATGTAAGAGCGCACAGGAACGGCGCTCCCATACTTTTTTCCCTGGGGGAGCGCCGCTCCGTCACTTTTTTTCTGGTGGGCCGGCCTCCGCCATTTATTCTTAACAGAGAGATGTTCATATTTTTTTTTTGCGAATGCACCAGTACACCACCCTCCATAAATCCAACTACACGTTTGCCACGCTGGTTGACTTGGTTCCACTCTTCCACACCTTGCCCTTGCCGTTGCTGCTTCGTACATTACATTAACAATTAATTGCTGCGAAAAATGTATTAATGATAATCCACCCAAAACCAAAGCTGGTATAAGATAAGCCTCCAAGTTTCCCAAAAGGGTCGGCCTTTGAAAGTAGCGGTATCATTCAACCAGGGAAAGGCCGCCAAGGTTAATCCTATTAGCCAA
>JAHWFP010022150.1:0-64800 GCA_023313725.1 Lithobius niger | reverse complement strand
TTGGCTAATAGGATTAACCTTGGCGGCCTTTCCCTGGTTGAATGATATCAGTACTTTTAAAGGCCGACCTTATTTATGGTACACAAATTCAAACTGAATTATCCGCCCCATGACGATAAAAGGGACAATTTTACTGGAAAGAAGATTAGGAAACAAAATACAGATCATCAGAAGACTCGGTTTATGTTTTCATAATAAACAATACACAAGTTCGACTCTAAAATTTGTCGGTGACCAGTTATCTTACACCAGTTTTGGTTTTGGGTGGATATCACAACTTTCATAGACCTGTGAATGTACAAAGAATCCCACGGTCTAATCGTCACATCTACCTTTTTTGTCTGGAGGTATTTTATGTCTATAAATTCATTTGCCATTCCAAACAAATTAATAACAAGCATAAGAGTATGGTAATTGCAAGGACTTAATAAGTTCCAATGGAATAAAAGATACCTTGTGTCTTGTGTCTTAGTGAACCAGTAATGCGTCATTTAATACCTGCATTTTTCGCAGAATTTCCCTGAATATAACGATGTTTTCTTTTCAGTTATTTGTGCATGGTGATTTATGATGCTTTTTTTTTTATAAATCAATAGTTTAGCCTTCAAAAATAATGTTAAGTTATTATTTCACGACAAATTTTAGAGTCGAACTTGTGTGTCGTTTATTATGAAAACACAAACCGATTCTTCTGATGATCTGTATTTTGTTTCCTAATCTTCTTTCCAGTAAAATTGTCCATTTTATCGTCATGGGGCAGATAATTCAGTTTGAATTTGTGTACCATAAAAAAAACACGACCAAACCTTTGCAATAAAAAATACTCTCTCTTAGTGAACCACCTATTTGCAACAACAATGTATTCTGACAATTAAGTACTGAAACGATAAGCGTGTAACACTTAACATGTTATAATCTACTATTGGATGACAATACAAGCAATGGTTACAACAATAATTTTGCACTTACGAGCCACTTCAGGGCCACGTGCTTCTAGCTGCAACCACCATTTTACTAAAAGGCACTTCCTCATATGACGCTTTACCTCCTCAGCTTTCTTCCTCCTCAGCTTGTTTTACAGCTTGTAAAAACGAATCCTCACTTTCCTTACTATCTTTCTGGCAAACCTATCACTCCTGTTACTAATCATCCTGACCTTGGGATCCTTATTGATAACGCTCTAAATTTCAATCTTCACACTGAAAATGTCATCTCCAAAGTCTTTCGTAAAGCCCATTTTGTACTGAAAAAATTCTCCAACCTTACACCCTCCCTGTTTGCTATTTTATATAAAACCTTTCTCCTCCCAGTTTTTGGTTACTACTCCCAAATTTGTTGTCCCTACAATCTTAACTCATTTAATCGTCCCGAAAACTGCCAACGTCGCATTACCAAATGGTGTCACACTATTCGTTCTTTACCTTATTCCGATCGCCTACGTAAACTTTGGCTTTCCTCCATTCATGTTCATTTTCATAGTGGTGACATGATACGTACCTACCAACTTATTCACAATCTTCTTGATGTGGACCCTGTTCTTTCCCTCATTCCAAATGTCAACTTCACTCGTGGCCACCCACTTTGTATTTCTGGCACTGTATCTCGGACTAAACTGCGCTTTCACTTTTTCACGGAAAGGGTTGTTCAACCCTGGAACTCCCTCCCTCAATCTGTTGTTTGCGCTCCTTCACTCAACGCTTTCAAACCGCGCTATGACGCTCTAGTTGCCTAACTTCTTTGGGGTTCTCGGGGGGGGGGGGGGTTCGTGTACCGTCAATCTCTATTTCTATTATTACATATCTGCCAAAATTTAAATATGGCAACTTTCCCCAATGAGCTGTAGAGGTGTCTTTATACCTTATGTGAATTAACATGGGAGCCTACGGACTAGTTACTAGTAACACAAATCACCGTTATTGAGGACACTTTTTCCATAAAGAACATGTTCCCACATTTTCATGTTGATGTTTTCTTTGTTACTGGACCCAAGACACCTGATTCCAACGATTTGCGAAGATTTCTACGGCATGGGGAATTTACACCAGTGTGCTGAATCAGGTATAAGCTTGTTTCAGTTAAAAGACAGTCTGCTAGTGAGGCCCTTTTATTTTTTATCAACAATAATTTTTTAACAATCAGATGATATCCTATTACTTGGCGGCGACACACTATCGTGTGTCTAAATAATGCATGAATTCAGCTGAGACTTGAACAATAAGCAGTTGGAAAAACTGTTTAATTAATAGAGTAAAGGAGCATTCACAAATTACGTAACCTCAGGAGTGGGAGAGAGGGTTGAACAAATGTGTTACATGATGGGGGATGGGTGAGTATGACAAAGTGTTATGTAAGTCTAATTTTCGCTAAATGGTCTAGCTAACATTTTTTAAACTTCTCTTTACACCTTGAAATTACTTTTTTTCAAAATCACTGGTCGTTACGGCTAAATACAGCTTGTAAAAACGAATTCATAAAATAATCAATGGATACATTGGTGGGGGAGGGTAAGAAAACGTAACATATTTTCAGGTGGGGTTATGCCAAGTGTTACACTGGTGTTACTAATGGGGACGGGGAGGGGTTTAAATTCCTAGAAAAAAGTGTTAAGTAATCGTATAAATTAACATTGCTATTTGGGAGCGCTGCCGCCTACTTCCCCCCCCCCCCCCTTCCCATTCCTCTGGACCGCTCTCGCCAGGTTCACCACTACAGCTCCTCCACTTTTTTTTACCACTACACCTCTGTTTACGAACTATGGAATATGGCTATATTTGAACCGACAAGTTACTGCAACCCTAGAAAAAGGTTTTAAGAAGTTAAAAGCACTACAAATTTAACCTTGATTCTCCAAACGAATTGGGACTGAGGTATCTTTCGATAATCGACATTACTTGCAACATGAAAAAAATAATAATTTGAGTATGATTTTGTTTTCGAGAACTACTTTAAAACTACAAAAACCTTTTTTTAGTTGGCATTCTGATAACCATGGTATTTGGATAATCAAGGTTTTGCTTTTATAAAGACGGGGACAGACAGTGATGGAGTCGCACCTTACTAAAGGAATTAAAGTACTATAGGTGTGAACAATAGCCTTCGTTGGTATTTCAAAATGGTGCGTTAATGTTTGAATGATCCAACCATGCTGGTGCGTTAATTTTTGAATGATCCAACCATGCAACAACGTCATGTGGAGTAGAATTGTCCTTCCACTGAGTGTGGGGTATTTGGACCTTGGCCTAATACTTATTTATTTGTTTTTAGGTGAGTTCAGTTGACTCTATTTCAAAAGAGGAAGCCAAGAACTTATTGCAGAGTACTGCTGATGACTGATTTTAATTTCATTCAAGTTCGATATCTTAACCTGAAATAACTTGACCTTAAGTGTTCTTTACTTGCAGCCAAGTTTGTAGGTTAAATAGTTTTTATACTCATTTTTATAGTCACGTTTCATAAACTCATGTCCCGCCTATTGTACGCAATTCTGCTTACTGATGAATAAAATAAATACTGTAGTACCTAAAACACCTACTATTATGTTTGTGGAGCTGTTCATGACACAGTTAAATTTTGTTTGTAGTCTTAACACAGGTAAGTGGTAGCATAACTGCCAGTATTAAAAGTGAACTAAAATAATCTATAGATTCCATGATGAAAATACGGTTGTCAGGGACAGTTAGGGAATAAAGTTATACTTTTATTTTTAGTTTCAGTGTATTGTATGTTGAAGGATTATATGAGATACTACTTAGTTTGTATCTGCTATTTAATGAATTTGTTGAACAGGTACGAACAGGTGATTTTATAAATAGTTATAAATCCGGTTGGGTTGGAAAAAGACGATTTAGCTTGTAAGAGTGAGTGTGCTCGTACAGCCGGCAGTATTCTAACAGCAAGTAAATAATCACTAGATCACAGTCGGTATGCAAGTAAGGGAGACCACACAAGGTTTTTATTGGAAATTTTTGTAGGGTTTTATTCAGGTTAAATGCTCCCCGTTAAATCTCAATTCAAAATCTATTCTTAAATAATGAAAGGAAAGGGGCTGAGGACGTATCTTACGTCTTGACTTAACACTACCCGGGACTCTAGCTCTGATGGAGCTTAAAGCTAGTCTAAATTATTTTAAGTTCCATAAAGGAAAATTGCTAAGTCCTAGTCTACTTTTAATTTATTACTGTGGTGGTACTGGAAATTTCTGGGTCGGGGTGCTCAGAGAGTGTTGGCAACAGGTCGTCAAATATAAAATACAAGATAAGTTCATCCTGCTGGGGACCTTTATTTATAATGAAATCGCATCCTGTTTCGTTGTTGGGGAGCTGCTCCCGGTTATAAAAGGAGGTGAAGAATGACCTGATTGGCTGCTGGTTATGGCCAGTTATGTGAAGGAGTAATCTGGATTACTGAGCACGTGATTTCTTGGCTTGAAGTCCACTAGGCTGGCGATGCCGTAAGCGTCGTCTGCTAGTGATTTAAGATTAGTTTAATTGAGGCTAACAATCGAAATGGACGCGGTATATGTTTGCTGTTACAAGTTAAATGATTAATAAAGACAAAATGGGGATGGCTTATCAGACCGATATATCGTTAGAGTGATGCAATAGTGCTAAATTAAAACCTATTAACATTTTCGAGTTGTTCTTGTATCATCCATAAGTAGAGTAACTCAAAGTAATGACACTTGTAGAATAAATGTTTCTATGTCCTTTTTCCTAGGCCAATGTTGGTCATAATGTTAATACATCAGATGTTTGTTTGAGCTTCAATCCACTAGGACTTGGCCCCAGCCATATACCATTTTAGGCAATCTGCTACGATTATAGTTGGTCTAGTAAGGATTTATTGAGTTTGCTCAGTAGCAATGATTGGTATATTTACTGATTGGTTTATTTATTAGCACAGCCGTCAGGCAGTGCTTATTAGAGTTCGTTTGCGCACGAGAATTTTCAAAAACTGGACCGGAGGAGGAGCGGCTAACAATATCAAAATGTTAAATGCTACAACATGTAACAATGGTGCAACAATACGCGAGGCGCAGCAGATCGGATTATAGCTCACTTGAACCAAATGCAACGATGCTCTGGCGCGAGGAAAGTAACATTGTCGTGGTATCTTCTTTCTTACCGTTTTAACTCGTTGCCGAGAACCAAAATGAAATGGTCTTGATTTTCGCTTAAATCTTTCAGTTTTAAAACATGGGGCGTCAAGTCTTTAATTTTGAGCGGCCTCAAAATTGGGCGGCCCACATGACTGAATGACTTATTTTCTTCTTCAATGCGGGCTTCGGGAAGCCAGTTGAATTGTTTCTGCGATTGTTTGCATGATACTGCATCTTCCTGCAACAATACAGAATCCACTATCCATCGAGCTGATACATGCTAAATCTCGACACACGCTAGTGTGTTGCCATCAAATAATGAACTTAGACCAAAGCTTGGGCAGAACCTGAACAAAAATACGCATTTCTAATGTTCCGTTTTTTCGCACACAAAATTGGGTGGGCAGTGGACATACCATACACAACATAGACCAAATCGTACCACTTTCCATAAAAAGGACGCGAAAAAAGCCAACAAATTAACTGAACAAAAATCGGCTTCGCCATTTAGGAAAAAAAAATTAGAGCTCGTATCCCCATACTCACAGCCGTGAAGGTACACGATTAAAAACGGATTAGAGTTCACTCGAACGCAACGAACTATAATTTGAACTTCAATTCCAGGGAACAAGGATTGTGACATGCCAGCCTCCATGCACACGTAAACAAACATGTACATCAATAATCAATCAAACAAAACAGTTGGATATTTAAAAAAAATAATACCCACACAAAATGAACACGTAACTACTCACATGAACTAGAACTAAAACAGAAACCATCAAGCACATGCAAAAAAAATGCCGAACTGCGAGTCTGCTTGTTTCAGAAATTATAAATGCACACAAAATACAAAGATAGCCACTTACACGAAACACACTTAAAATAGAAAACAACAAACACAAATATAAAAAAAACCTGTATGAGACACGAATTAAACATACACACTCACACAAACATTAAACATTTCAAACACAAACTACTTTCACTTACTGACATAACAATTACGTGAAAACGGTCATTATTCCCTGGAATTGGAGTTCAAATTATAGTTCGTTGCGTTCGAGTGAACTCTAATCCGTTTTTATTTGTGTACCTTCACGGCTGTGAGTATGGGGATACGAGCGCTGATGTTTTTTTTCTAAACGGCGAAGCCGTTTTTTGTTCAGTTAATTTTATATCCAACACAGTTATTTTTTTTGTTTAACACAAAGGTCGCGGAAGTTCCGGGCATCTACGGCAATGCCGTGAGGTTTTCCCTAATTGCCGCCATTCTGGCAATTTGCTGTAGTTTACAATTGATCCGATCTAATTAACTACCACACCACATTGTCAACAGTTACTGTAAATTATACAAATCTTGGCGCATTTTTCCTCTTTAATTTTTTTATAATAATAATAATAATAAAAGTTTATTTGCCGAGTAAGTTAGCAAAATGGTAAGATAGGGCTTTTACCAGAAACCGCTTATATCTTACCAACATTAAGTGATAACAAATACATATAGCTAGATAGAAATATCTGTACAACAATATAGCAAAAATAACATTAGGAATAGTCTGATATGTATGGTAGTAGGTTACACTTATTTAGTCTGAATTTAAAACAATTTATAGAGGGTGCCGTGACAACATCATCAGGTAAAGCATTCCAAACATTAATGACCCGATTTACAAAAAAGTATTTTCTGCAGTTTAATCTGAAGGGTTTCTTAACCAATTTCAGGGAGTGACCCCTGGTCCGCCTTTCTCTATTAACATCAAAGAAAAGAGATGGATCATAATCCAGGAGACCATGCAACAGACAATATGTGAATGACAGGTCGGCTTTTACCCGGCGTAGTTCCAAAGAATCAATTTTCAATTTATTCAGTCTGGCTGCATATGGTATATATCGAAACCCTGGGAGAAGTTTGGTAAACACTCGCTGCACTCTTTCTAACCTCAGAATGTCTCCTCGAAGTGACGGGGACCAAACGGGGCTGGCGTATTCAACAAGCGGACGGACATATACTTTAAAGGCCCACAGTAAAGTTGGGACATCCCTAGAAGTGAAACAGTTTCTGATAATAGCTGCACGTTGCATTGCTATTTTAATGACAGCGTTACAGTGGTGAGGCCACGTTAGATTCGTAGAGAGCCAGACACCTAAATCCTTGACAGTAGTTAATGGTTCCAATTTTGAACCCGATAGGTAGTAATTATATGATGGATTCTTACCCCCGATATGCAACACTTTGCATTTATTGTCCGAAATCGGCAACTGCCATTGATCTGACCAGTTTTTTAGTTCATCAAGTTCATGTACGATACCAATGTGACTCAGTCTTGATTTCATTGCAGAGTGGAGTTTAACGTCATCAGCAAATTTTCGCAATTTTACACCAGCAGAAGTTGGCGATAGATCATTTAAGAAAATAGTGAATAACAATGGACCTAAAACTGACCCCTGTGGAACACCACTTTTAACCACAGCATCATCTGACACTGATTCCCCGACTACGACACGCTGGCTACGGCCCACAAGGAAATCAGTAATCCAAGCCAGTAGTTGCCCTCTGATGCCAATGTTTTTTAGTTTAAATAGTAATTTGTGGTGGACAACGGAGTCAAATGCTTTCGCAAAATCAATTAGAACTACGTCAACTGGGTAACCCCTCATTTGTAACCCCATGGGTAACCCCTCATTTTCCCTCATTTGTTTTTTTCTCTTTTTTTGTGGCTGGTTTGTCGCTCTTTCGCGGCTTTCGTTTGTGCAATTTTCTTACTGCCTACCACTGTCTCTTGTCCGGTGACCCTCCCCCAACCCCTCCCAGTTTTTTTCACCCCACACATTCTTCTATGCACGTAACGCACATGGTTTTCTGAGCAACGATTCCTTTTTGCATGCAGGTGTGTGCAAAAAACAATGCCTTCAGTTTCAGTTACTTCAAACTCTAATAGTAAACAAACTTTGTATGGTTTTATAATAATTATTTAATTAAAATGATATTTTCAACTTCAGAATAATAACAAAGTTGAAGTGTTTTAATTTCAGATAAGTTTTGAGGATTCTTAACCTTTAGTTAGTTTTGTTGCCACAACACAGTAAATGCCAATATGGTGTCGGCGTGACAACAAGCACCACTTAATTCAGGCTGTAGTTTGATTTAATGTAAAACTGCAACAATCTGCAAAAAAATAGGTGCCGCAAGCTTTATTCGTAAAGGCGTGAGATTTTGAACATCTCACAGCTTTTTGCCACTTGGGTTACAAATTTCATCACACTTGGTCCAACAATAATTTCTTTACTTTTTTACTCATGTTTGTTTCAAAATTTGTTTTATGTAACGAATATTTTAGTAACCAACAATGACATAGAATCTGACCCAGCATAATCTGCTACATTAACACAGTTAGGCGCCGAGTTTCTTCGAGCTGTACTTCAAATTTCTTTAGACAATTTCAGAAAATTCGGTATATAATTCTTACGGTGCACACCCTGCCTGGTCTCCTCGAATGTACCATTGTCAGTGATAACTCCACAATTAGTGATAACTCCATAATTTCGAGGCCGTTAAAGTTGGCAGCTAGACACGATGGGAGGGTCGGACTGGGTAGTAAAGAGTGCCAGTGCCACTTAAGAGTTGAAAAGGGCGCCGTGTTTACGTAACCTCAATTAGGTGGTCTGAGGAAGCATAATAAAGTCCCTCATAGGGGTCGGGGCAGCTCCGGAAGCTTTTGCAAATCTTGGTATTCGAGAGTCATTGGTGACTTCGGAATGCATTCTTTCATCCCCTTTTTATGTTACCAGGAAAGCCTATTTTTGGGTTGTGTTTCGTTGTTCTGTCTGGAGGGAAGGGTGCATGAGGACACTAAAGGGGTAATGCATCAAAATCGAAAACTTTTAGCGTGAAAGTATGAAGTATTAAAAGCCACAATGGGGCCCATTGACAAGACCAGAAAACTCACGAGGCATGAAAAACAGGAGATAGCATTTAATTTTTAACACGCTTGACATTTCGTATGTTGATCACAATAAAAGTCTAAAACTTCTAAGATAACACAAGCATTAGTAGGATACCTACTGTTGTCCACACAAACCAACCGCCATGATTGTTATGACGTCACCTCAACACAACGTGATGCTTAATTGCGTATGGGAAGGGCCCGAGCCTCGACCCTTCCACACTGGGTTTGGGCCCGGGCCCAACTGACTCTCAAGTCCTGTACACCTTCCATACTGTGGTAAAGATCCGGATCCAGGCTCGATGTTGGGGTCCAGTAATCAAGGGGTACGAAGTAGAAAGGTAGCTGAATTTATTTTTGTGAAACCGTGGTTCTGCCTGGGGATATAGAGTAGGGGCCAAAACAGTAAACGCGGACTGTGCATAGATAGGAACTTCTGAGCCCGAGAATTAATTTAGGTAACAATGTACGAATCCTGCTTTATCTAGTGATATCTAGGTGGTCTCGGCAATAATTAAGATTCGGAATTTAAATTTGCAGAAGAACGAATATATTATGCAATACTTACAAGGCATAAAAAAGCAAACTTCAGATTTTCTACCCCACGGCTTTGTTACTCTATTCTTTTTTCCTGCTCTTTTTCCGTCTACTCCATTCGTAAGGTCAGTGACATGATTCAATCTTGCATTTCTTATCCCCTCGCTGTATTTTTCTCGTTTCACTCGGGTTCATAGGGAACTCTCATGCAGCGCTCCTCATTGTACTTAAGTCTTCCTGCGTAGGCGTACGTCCTGGTATGGAAGGCGTTTCATTTTGTAACACAATTTAGTGCTTACGCATTTTTTTCAACTAAGTTTGGTGGACCATACTAAAATGGGCTGAACATGCACTGTATATTTAAACACTAAAATATGAACCTGCATAGTAGGCGAATGGCAAGGAGATAATGCACAGCATACACTATATTCTATATTAATTCGAAAATGGCGTTCATTGCAACCCCCGTCTACCTCGCATACCCTAGAGTTTGCATGAACACTGTACAGTCCTTTGTCACTAAAACTGTTTACACGAATTCCCCAATTCCCGTATTGTCTAGAACTCCAACGTCAAGTATGTAGTTTTTTTTTTCCTGGACTAATACGGCCAGTTAATTAAGTGGTTCTCAGGAGAGCACGCGTGGGTTTTTTTCTTAGCCGGGTTTAAGCCGGTCAGTCTTAAAAAAAATTATAATCTCGTGTACATGCTCTCACCAAACACTTCTGTAGTAGATGGCCATATCAACCCTCTGCTCCATTCACACGATCGCCTCAAAACGAATCTAAGAGCATTTGAGAGGTGTGTCACAACTAACAACTTTGGTATAAAGAAAGAGTTTTATTCAGTGTGCATTATGCACTCTCTGAGTGTCGCTCAGAGAGCAAATATTGCACACGGAATAATACTCTTTCTTTACGAACGTGGAACCTGGCCTAAACTATACATATTGCACTCCAAGCTACTGAATTGTTTTGTTTGGTAGAAAATAAATAAGGCCATCACAAGCATTTCAAAAATTGCGAATAAAATATAAAAAGAAAAAAAACACCACCGCTCGCGTCAATTAATTTTAGCGCTACTCCTGAGAACCTAAGAGACAAAATTGAATGTAAGCGTTCCTACGTTGTAGGTCGTAATTCTCGATAAAAGCTGAACTAAAGTATTCCTGGCGTTAGCGTCAGGTTTCAGTCCTCGTAGTACTTGTCATTGTAGGGTCATTCTTCTCCGCTTTGATGCAGAGAGGTAGAGCAGGGGCCCTAATTTCAGTCCCATTGCAAAGTTGCAATGCATGAATCTGTGCTTACGGAATTTGCAGTTACAATAATTTTGCATGAAACGGGTGAGGAAGAGGGGAGAATTAATGAGTATGGTAATGTTGATCAGGAGAAAATAATTAAGAAAAATGCAAAGATATTTTTTGGAAGTCCAAATAAAAGTACCCAAGGGGCGCCAAAGGTGTAGCAGCAAGAGGCGCCTGTGCCATGGCACAATGGCAGTATGGCCAGTCCGAGCCTGCATGATGGAAACACGTTTATTTTGTTAGTTACAACTTAGTTACAAAGTTAGTTAGTTATAACTTAAGTTAGTTAGTTACAAAGAACCAAGTTGAATTGTTTCAAAGTTGACAGCAAATATTGATTCATTGAATAATGAGTTCAAGCAAGTTCAAGCAAATGCAATTTAACTGCAATTTAATGCTACTTAGTAGGTTTGCTTGAGCACATTGTTCAAAGATTCGAAAGGGGACTGGATAAGACTAGGAAATTTACCCAAACGTGAAGCACCCATGGATTCATCTAGATTTTGTAACTTGATTCCTGCTACATAGGAAGCAAAGCGTTTTATTGTCTTGGGCTGCACGAAAAAACAGGTCAAAGTAGGACAACCCACCATGCAGCATTGGATTTTCTAACAAGTATCCTGCAAAATTTTGTAACCCTGCACTTCAATCCTAAACATGGTAAAGCGGAAGGATAAAAAAATGTGATGGTGACACATCGTACAGCTGTGGAAAATGTTGATTACGCATTTCTGCTTAATTTTACATAAAACGACATATACAAGTATAACCCTGATCTGCTTACTGCTGCCTTTTCCCAAAAGTTTACTGTGGAGGTGCCACTTCTACGCAGGCTACCACTTCTTTTAGTGCAGATGAGTTCTCAGTGAATATTATTGTTGCTGTTCTTAAATTTTTTAAGTGTTAATGTTTTTTAAGTGCACAAACTACTACCAAAATTTTTTAAGTATAATTTTTCTAGCTACCACCCCTCAGAACCAGGAGAGGACAGAAATCATTACGTGGCGGACTAATACAACATGCAGAAATCACTGTGCACCCCCCCCCCTCACCTCCTCCCCAACTCCTGTCCACATTCCATCCTTTAAAGGGTTTGAAGCTTCTTGTTTAACTAGAGAATAATATCGTTGTAATGTGTGCAGAAGGGTGATATCACCAGGAACATCCTCGCAATAGCCCCCCACCGGCATAATGTGAAAAGTCTTCAAATTTGTAACTATGCTGAAAAAAAAAATTTCCTGATTTTGTATCGTCTGTCACATTAACCTGGGAGTAGGAAGGGGTGTGATTTAAGGCCCCTTACTTAGCTTTTTTTTTTTTTTTTTTTTATCAAGATTACAAATTTGAAGACCATCCACATTATAAGGGGGGGGGGGGGTATTGCGAGTCTATTTGTGACGGTATCACCCTTCCGTACACAACACAATGCTACAATGATATTATCTAATCAAGCACGAAGCTTCAGCTGGAATGTGGGGGGTGTACACTGATTTTTGCCATTTAGTCCGCCACGTAATGGTTACCTGAGTCAAACAGGAAGATTTACAGTTCAACTTTAAAAACTCTTCCCGTTTCATTAGATTTGCTATCTGTCCTCTCCTGGTTCTGAGGGGTGCTAACTAGAAAAATTATACTAAAAAATTTTAGGGTTGTCAGTTTTTTGTGGACCAACCTGCATATGTTAAGTTTGCATATTAACTGTGGTATAACTCAGCAATATATTCCAGAGATGGGAAGAATATTGAACCGAGGGACTTGGTTGGAGGATAATCCTTAAAGGAATGCAAGTTAGGTTGGGACAATTAAATCATGGCCAGTGTAGAGACTCGATCGTGGCCTTAAGTCAAGACATGTCCAGTCCTCACTCCCCACGCACACCACTGATTAGCAAAAACCCAGTAACCAAGAGGATGGCATATTGCACAAGCATGACGCAAGAGGGTCTTAACCCCAGAGGCTCCTTTGAGGATATGGTGCAAAATGCCATGAGAAACTATGCTCTTCAGTTAAGTCCAGCGCAGTAAAGGGCCGAATGCACCAGCTACCGGAGATCCCTCCCAACACTCTGCAGCATGTTTGACTGACGTAGGGAACTCCAGTTCCATCCTTTGACATCCCAGGCCCAGAAATGACGTTAAGTTTCATACTGGTCTAATACTGTTTCTTATATTAATCCCAGAACATCACAACCTATAGTCAATCTAACAAACAATAATAGCAGGATAGCTAATAAGCTTAGACTGTTTTTGAATAGCCGTCAGCTGATATGCACATAAACCTACAATTCGACATCTCATTTGATATTTTAATGCTTGTACACCTCGCCTGTCTTGAGTGAGAGGTAATTAACGCTTAATAAACGCTGTTAAGGAAACTTACCCTTGTATGATGTCAATTACTCTTCATTATTTAATATATGTATTAGAGCCATTCTGACAAATATGGGTTTTGGCCTATAATCGAGCCAGCCAAACCATAACATTGGTGTCTACGAAGTGGATTCAATTAGCCTTTGGCTTAATCCTGAGTGCCAACTATCGATTCAAAATTAAGTAATTAAATATGAAAATTTATATTTTCCGATAGACATTACTATTGGAACTCAACAAAATGTGTTGATTAACGGTTATTTCCATAAGAACCGTGCACTTCATAAGGCTTAAAAATTTAGGTTACGGACTTACCCTAAATTTTTAGGCCTTACTTTTTAGGGACTTACCTTTAGGCTATACCTTTACGGACTCCCCCCCCCCCCCCCACGAATTGCGGTCAGGAACTTAATACGTATTAATTCCACTCAAGGAAGCCTCGAATCGTGATAGAATTAACTAAATTCTGAACAAATAATAAACTAAAGATAGCAATAATTGATCACTAAGAAAAAATATAAAAAACGAGACTAAAGTGAAGGACAGTAGAATTATTACAGTAAAACTATTGTTCCGTGTTGTGATTTTTATTGGCATTACAGATCGTTGCATGCAGTTAGCAGCAAATGGCGAAGAATTAAAAGGCTAAATAAAAGATTCATTGGTAATAAATTTTATCAGGCCTAGAAGACGAGCACACACGGAAAAAGGCGCCGCAAGCTGTTCATTTGGCGTCATACTGTTAATAAGACGAAGAGTTATCGGAGATCCTGATAATTCAGTTTTAATACCAATTAGAACGCCTAAACACTATAGAAGAATTAGGCTTATAATTGATTCCGACTCTGAATAATGTAAGCGATACGCCTAAAATTCATTTGAGGCAGCATTCTGTATCACCGATCAGGGATACAGCAGTAACGGGCATGGCCGTAATAAGGCGTATTCAGGCTGAAGATAGGTCTAATCGGGATTTGGAGCGACAAATGCAAACACAAGAGCACCTTGCATTTTCGTTATATAACAATACGCTAACGCTTAATCAGCCACATCAGCCGCCAGCCAAACAAATGACCCAATTGTTTTCCAAACACTTGCTGCATGTTTACAGCAAGCTTCAATTGATCAATTAGAAATGTTGTAAGTAATTAAATGAAAGCCTTCAACCCAATCATAATAAGATTACAAACAAAAATACCACGTGTGCCGTAAAAAAGGGGGTTATATGATTGAACTTTCACTTTACTTGTAAAAAAAACACGGATAAAAATTGATTTTTCATTGAAATAAGCAAATGTACAATTGAGAAAATTGCATCTGTTTAAGTGCTGTTGTGCTTTACGTTTTACGTATATGATTCGTAAAGCACAACAGCACTTAAACAGATGCAATTTTCTGAATGTACATCTGGTTATTTCAATGAAAAATCATTTTTTATCCGTGTACATTTTAACAAGTAAAGTGAAACTTCAATCATACAGGGTGGTCTAAAAATCTGGTCACACGCAAATAACTGCCGATATAATGGTCCTACATTAATTCTGAAGACATATTTGTAATTTAAGTCAGATATGGGGAAGCCAATGAAGACATTTTCAATGACCTTGAAAACAGCATTCAAGGTAATCAGCATTTTATTTTCCAAATGGCGCAAGATACAGCACAAAAGCGAATTACAAAGTTGTACGCGAGGGTCAAACATGACAAACTGCGAAAACAGATTGAAAATTGGAGCATAATTGCAATAGTTATGAAGAAAACAAAATAGCAACAAAGTCTTCCCTGAACGTTTTAACTGCCATGCAGTGAAGCTTGGCATGCATGACAGTTAAAACGTCCACGGAAGACTTTGTTGCTATTTTGAAACAATTCAGCCCACTTTGAAACAATTCAGCTCAGCTCTGAAAGCTTGAATCTACGAAATAAATACGACATTCTATCGTCTCTAGCTACCATTTTCGAGACCAAAAGGCTTTGAAAGTAACAATGTTGCTTAGTTTGGTTTAAAACTATCCGTTTAGCTGAAATACGGATTTTTTCAAAGGGTCAAAGGGTTTTAGCGAGCGTTAACCGCACCCGGTCATCTGCCCGACGAAGCCCTAAGGCCCTATGGATTTTTTCATTTTATCCTTCAACAATCAACCTTGTTGCAAAGACATAACACGTGCACGAAGAATGAATCTGGCGTTTGCTGAGTGGCAAAGTTCCCTAATTATAACAATGGTTAAAACAATGTAACTCCGGAATGGCTCGACCAGTTGAAAAAGTTGTTCTTTGTGCGGATGAAGCCCAAGGAAATTTCTGGCTTAGATCACGTTTCAGATTTTAGGTAGGTGCAGTAGTTTTTTTTGAAACCGTGTCACACAAGAACAACAACAAGAAGTGAACACTTTTCATTTACGTGTTGCTCCCTACGTTTATTCTTGCACGAAATTTGATAAAAGTTGGTATAAATCTACCTTAATTCATACCTATCTACTATCTGCCCAAGTTTGGTCGAAATATATTGAATAGGAATAGAGAAATTAATAGTTTTATTTGTGCTGGAAAGAGGACTTAGCCGTGTATGATAACAGAAATCATTCATGATAATGAGAAGAAATAAAATTTCCAAAGAAAGAGATTACTTTTTTGTTATGCATGTACAGTACCGCTCAAAAATAAATGGACAAACCTTTGTTGCCATGTTCGCGCGCTTGCAACAATACAAAGCAAAACTCCAGCCGACGTTCGGTAATCATCTGTACTGGTATGGAGCGCCAATACTTTCTAAGTTTATTGTTGACCGCAAAACAAAGCTTCATATTTGCATTACGTCTGAAAAAATTGTCCAACGTCAGACATATGAATTTTAACTGAATTTCACCCTCGTTTTGCGTTAAAGGAAATGATAATAACTGGTTCATTCGGTTTTAAAGTCATCCAATACATTTTCCACCGTGCACAACATCAAAATAAAATTAGGCCGTTTAAAAACAGCAGCTGTAGCGACTACCTAGTAGCAACTATAGTCTTCTGCGCACTTCCACTGCTTTCGAAAATGTTGAGGAGCACACTCCATCACGCACTGCAATTGCGCTCTCCGTTATGTAATCTAAAAACAATAACCATCACAATTGCCGATTAAAAATGTGTTAGCTTTTAGGCCTAGTTTTATATTTTAGACGTAGACAGCTTTCAGGCCTAATTTTTTCCTGCCGTTTTTAATTTCCTAATAGCAGTTAACAGAGAGTTGGGTTTGACAGTAAGCGTATTCATCCATGAGTGCAACATGGTATCGAGACTATTTTAAACGAAGTTAGTGTGTATCGTTAACGGAACCTTTTTGTTTTTACGGTTGCGCGTTTTCAATCAAAACTTATCATTTCATTGAGTTACGTCGAGAGTGTCTATTAGCTTTATAGGAAGCAACAATATTTTTTTTAATTGCTGTGTTTTTAAACTAATTTTTGGTTGCTGTATCTAATGGTGCAAACCGTTTGTGTCTGTCCGGTAGCAATCTGAAGTTGAAAACAGCATCGGACAGACGGATGGACAAAGTCAGTAATGCAATAGTCTTCTCAGCGATTTTGGCCGTACAGAAGACCAAAAGAAGTTGTTTCTCAAGCCCAACCGAGTGGAGGTAAAACCCTCCGCACGAACGTCTTTATTTTTTTTATCAGAAAGGCTGCATCGAACACAAGAACTTCAAACAACAACAAAACGTGGCCCAGAATTTAAATTCTTTAAAATTTTGATGGTCTTTTAAGGGCTTTAGATTGGAATAAATAAGAAAATTAAAAAAACCGTCTGCCTACACCGATTTTTTTTTCTTTGAAAAGGTTCGAGAAATAACTTTTTTTTAAGTGACCTAATATTTACTCAACTGAAAAAAAAGGGTAAAGAAATAGAGCTATTAAAAGAGTAGCTTATTAAATAATAGTCCTGTCTTTCTGAGGAGTGGTATCAACTGACCAAACAATTTGGAAAATTATTTCCACCAATTAATACTTCAGACGCTCCAAAGGAAGCAATGCCCAAATTGTTCATTTAACCTTTGATCTAATAATCAGTGAGGGAGATTTCACAAATTACGTAATGCTTGAGGGTAGGGGGTGTTGCGTCTATGTGGTGTTACAAGTTGTTACTAGAGGGAGGGCGTAGGGTAAAAAAACTAGTGTTAAGTTACGAGACGGGGGAGGGGAGCATGGCAAGTGTTAAACTTTGTTGCCAGGGGAAAGGGTCAAAGAAGGCCAAAAAAGGCCAAAAATAAGCGTTATATAGTTTATAGACACTCCTTGAAGGCTATGGAACCAACCGATTTTTCGCCATAGAAAGTAGTGATATGAGACCCAAAACGGCTGCCTCCAAGTTTGTGGTTCGAACCGTTATCACCCAAGCTTAGCTTATTTAAATTAGATTTTTCTTAATTAAAAAATTCTTACCTTAAAGTTTTGAATTACAGCATTCTTCAAGACAATTCACTCTTAGTCCAAGTAAAATCTCATTAAACAAGAACAATATAGGCAGGCTATCATTCTGTTCAGTTCACTGCCTATGTATTAATGTAAAAGTAAGTATAAGTATTAACGTGAAGTATAATACGGAATACGCTATTAAAAGTGCTTTAAATTGTTTTCGTACAGCAGCACATATTTTCACAGTTGGAAAGTTTTATTAAAATCATTAAAATTAAATAAGGGGGGACCGTACTTGCAATACTGTTGAAAAGTCCATGTTTGAAAAGACAATTTAAGTGAAAAGTAATTCAGAATGAAGTTGTAATGCTAAATAATCCTACATTACTTTGAGGCATTTCAATATTTACTCCAGCTCCCTCCAACTTGGTGGACACTGGCTATTCGTGCAGGCATGGACTGTCCCAAGTTTAACCAGAATTCTTGCTTTGTTGCTAATTCGTTCCACCCAACAACAATGTTTTGCCATAATTCTTCAACGTTTCTTACGTTCATGCCATCCACTGTCTGCGTCAGCATTCCCCACACGTTTTCCACAGGATTCAAGTCTGCCCCTTTTGGAGGCCAATTGAGGACGTTTATTGGAGGGTCCTGTTCGTCAAACCACTGACTGACAACGTGAGCTGTGTGGATTGGACTCCTATCGTGCATAAACACAAAATCAGTGCCCAAAATTTCATTTACCTGTGGCATCATAACGTCAGCTAGAATATCTATGTATGCTTCAGCATTCATTCGCGGCACTCTATGAATGCCTCCCGCTCCTCTAGCGTGGATCCAGCACCAAACGTTCACAGAAAATCTCCCACTTCTCCACTGGTCGCACACATACCGAGGGTTGAATCTTTCTCCGACTGGCCGTCGCACCCAAACTCGCCCATTGTTTCCCACACAAAAAGTCTTCTCGTCTGTAAACACCCAATTTGCGAAGAAATGGTGATCTCTATTTAAATAATGAACGCAAAAGGCAAGACGAAGCTGCCGATGACGTTCAGTTAGTTTTTCTTTTTTAGCAGCTACTCTGCCGTGCAAATTGTGGCGTACCAAAGCACGTTTAACGGTGGAAACTGAAACTGGCAATTCTTGCTGACGCCTCAAATCGTTAGCAGTCAAAAACGGGTTTTGATTTGACCCATCTATAAGCCGATTTTCTTGGTCATTGGTCAGAGCTCTTGGTCTTCCCCTTCGCTGGTTTGGTAACACGCCATGACCACCATTAGCTCTTCGAAGAATCGTCGACACAGTACGAAAATTACAGCCAACTTGTTCAGCAACCTGTCGGCAAGTCTGACCATTTCGGCTGAGTTGCAATATTAAATTGCGTTGGGCTTCCGTCAGTTGTCTGGCACCAGCAGTTCGTGGCATGTCTAACTAGGCTTACGTCGAACGTTGGTAGATAGAACACTTGTAGTTTACAGATACCTTTAAGCAATGTTGGCCGACCGCGAGTTTTGATACAGATTGCTCTCTGCTGTCGCTATTTCTTGCAACAATGGAAGTGCTCGTCCCGTTTATAGCAGCATACTGGTCCAGCACAGCTATTGTTGTGTTTGTCCATTTATTTTTGAGCGGTACTGTACGAGGAGTAAACCCTCGTACCGATTTAAACAAAAACCTGCAGCTTAAAAGCTACTTTTTCACGAGATCTGGAATGCACAAGTTGGACACAGGAGGCCGAGGATAATTATGGTTTAATCGAAAATAGTTTATTCAAAAGTTAAATGCGTTAAATTAATTCCTTCCTTTAATTCCAGAGCACTCTCTCTTAGTCTCTCTCTCTCTCATCATAGTGTTAACAATTTTAAGAACAACTTTGACTATCATTTTAAGAGACGTGAGGAAAGTACACTTTTCTTCTGCAACTAACTAGTGGCTTTTAATTGCTGTAGGCTGATGGTGCTTTAAATCTGTGTTTTTATTACCTTTTTGGCTGTCTGGTGTGTGGTTATGTAATACCAAGGTAATATCCATTGGGGCGAGTTAACCAGATTAAAGTTAACTGCCAGTTTCAAAAGACAAGATGCAAATTCATCAAAATTGCCTGAAAAAATGGTCGTGTGGTTGGACTATCGAAAAATTAGAATAGTGGTGATTCTGACTAGGGCTGGTACTTTCCGGTTTTTTTAGTTATCTGTTTAACTGTTTTTTTTCCAGTCGGTTACACGAAAACCGTTTTTCCGTTTTCAACAAAAAATACAGCCAAAAAAATTTCAACCGTGTGTAATACTTATTAAAAAACAAAGCTGAAACAAAAATATGATTTAGGCCTTGGTAAGACAAGCACAATTATTGACTACATGTTGTATTTTGGGATTTAAACTAGAAGAAAGTTGACATTGATAAATTTAAGTACTTTATCAAGAATTTTGGCTTTATGTAGCTTTAAAATTTCTACAAGATGGCTTAGGCCTATTTACGACAACGTAAGCTAAAAATGAAATAACAAAATTTAGCACAATGTTTTCGTTAATGTTCCATTCATTTCAAATTATGAGGCAGAAAAATAAGCATGTTTGCGTTTTCGGGTAGCAATGCATTTCGTTTACGTGTTATGATGCCGCTTCGCTGCCGTTCGTGCTAGGTATAGACGAGTCCACTTCTCCATGACGCGGGTAGGGCAGATGCTGGCCAGCTTGTCTTTAACTGCCTCGTGTACACGCTGGCGATCAGCAGTTTGTTTCGTAGAAAGTAAGCAGCTTTGATGGGACAACAAGCCCATGCGGATTATTTGTAAATAAGCTGCCCCCTACCCACCCCGGTTTTCTGCTTTCACTGATGTTGAGTGTTTGGATTAGTAGGCCTAAATGATGACACTTGGCTATTTTTGGCACGTTCACCGCGGATTTTGAATGGTGCCCGCAGTAAACGTTTTTCGGATATGGGTGTTATAATCCGTGTAACCGAACGTGGAACGGTTTCCGGTTAACCGTGTAACCGATCCCAGCCCTAATTCTGACCTTATGACATTAAGCGTTTTGTACTGTAGAGGCTTTAACGCTAGTTATAGTGAGAACTCGGTAGAAATTCGATTTTGATTGTTCAATGACAGTTAGCCAATGGTGTTAACACCAAGAAGAAGCCTCCACAAACTAAGATTTCACATGGAATAATTCGTTTGTATGTCATGCCGTGCCATGCCACCAGAATTCACGCTAAATTATGTATGGTTTGCGTGCCATTCCTACAGTGGGCTACTCGGCCTACATAAGTACCCCATATTCACAGCTGTGAAGGTACATAAATAAAAACGGATTATACCCCGTTCACACTACGATCCTTAAACTCGTCTAAGGGCCTAAACTCGTTTGGGCAACGTAGTCTGAACAACATCGTTTTCACTAAACGCGTTTCCAACGCGTCTGGAAGTCGTTTAGCCTAAACGACTTCTTCAAAGTCGTTTAGCTCACCAAACTCGTTTAAGGTCTGACGTTTTCCCGTTTTCCTGCTAGCGCCAATCTTCAATAATACCCAGAATTCGTTGCGCCAAACCTGGTCAAGTGTGATCGCTTCTTTTTGGGAACTCGTTTAGCGAGTCTGTATAGCTGAACGAGTTTAGTGTTAAACGAGTTTAAGGACGGTAGTGTGAACGTGATTTTCGAGTTCACTCAAACGCAATAAACTATAATTTTAACTCCAATTCCAGGGAACAAGGAATTTTGGCTCAATGGTTATGTCAGAAAGTCAACGCAGTTTATGTTTGAAAAATATGTTGTTTGGGTATTTGTGCACGTGCGCATAATTTGTGTATTATTCAGACTTTTTTTTATATAGTTGTCTGTGTTTGTTGCTTTATATTTTAATGTAATGTTCTATTCTAGTGAACTTTTAGACCTGAACAAACATTATTATCAGGATAGCAAAAGGCAATCAATTGTATAAAAGCAATAATTATGCACAGAAATGGGAAGGCTAAATAATAAGCAATCATTCATAAACTATTTCGGCCTTTAATCGACACTCCGGTGTACACAATATTGACCCCACAATATGGCCAATTAAATCAGTGACAGGTTGTTACGATTTATGGTATCGATTACAATTATCGGCAAATGAGTCGAACGAATGGCATTACTGATTTAAATCGAGCGGTACTAAATCATTGTTATATCTCTTAAATAATTAGATGATCAGAACTAATTTAGTAGCGTAAGTATTATTACTAGTTAACCTCAACAATTATAGCTATTGCTATTGAATCGAATACTTAGCTCTTAATAGAAGCTCGTTTGTAGCATTCGGCTCATGGCTGTAGCTCAACGGTGTTGCTCCGTCCAAGATCCGGCTTCTGGCCTTGCATGCTTTTTGATTCGGGACCTCAGGAATGCGGCTGGCGTGAACGAGGTAAGCAACTGGTGAACAACTGATTTCACGCATTTCGAAATTCAGTTTATATATACTGTAGCGTTATCATTCACGATTGCTCCATTGTTGTATTGATTAATTATAGTATTGCGTGATTTTGACAGCTTGGGCCCTTATGGCCAAATGGGACCTCTACGCATGTCAATCATTTTATTGTTGTGTTCGGGTTCATTAATTGTTCCCCATATTTGGCACTTTGAATTTACCTGCCGATATAATTAACTGTCCTGTTGGGAAGTGATTTATTGTTATTCTTCGAAGTGATCGATCAGGAGCGACGGTCTTGTTGTATCCAAATTGCATATGTAGTTGTATGGTTAAAGGCCACCTGAGACATGTCAGCAAATAAAGCTCTATATTATGAAGCACCAACATGGCATGTGTGATCACGTTTAATGTGTTGTTCATTTGCAAAATCGCAAATGATAAACAATAACAGAACAGTGGCGACGAGGAACTGTAACAATCCACGTTGGAAGACTCAAAGATTCTACGGGTGAGCATTAAAAGTCCCGCACAGTCTTATCAGAGAGACAATAATTAAAGATTCGATGGGTGAGCATTGAAAGTCCCGCGCACTCTTATCAGAGAGACAATCCGGTGCCAAACCTACGTAAACAAAGACAAGAACATTGGCCCTGCCCAGATTCCGGGGGTTTGATATAGGTGTTGAACAATCATTTGTTGGAACGAGATGGACTAAGTGGTTGGGACGTTTTGAGACTTATTTAGCTGCATTTAGCATAACAAACGCCACAAGAAAACGTGCGTTGTTATTATACAGTGCTGGTATTATTATTCTTCGAAGTGATCGATCATGAATGACGATCTTGTTGTATCCAGATTGCATATAGTTGTATGGTTAAGGTAAAGGCCACCTGAGACATGTCAGCAAATAAAGCTCTATCCAGGCGGATGGCGCTTTCAGCTTTACTTGTCTGCGTCGGATTTCCAAGATCGACCCCATTGAGAAAAAAGCTTATGTCAATTTCGTTATAATTGCGTGCGGGAATTTCATTATAAGACGTAAGCAAACCACGAATTGATTAAACTAAGTCGCGATATTGCAGCCTGACATTTTTAGCTTGGCAAAATTGAACGGCTGAAATTAACTTCCTAGTAATTCGTCGAAATACACTTCTTGAGCTGATAGAAAAATTAGAAGCAGACGATGCAACAAGCATAAAGACGGAAGCAGATGATACAGAACACGAATTTTTAAATTACTGTACTTGTTAAAACCTAAAGCGAAAAATAACTTCGGGGGGATGGGGAGGGGGACGGATGCGATCAAACTGTACGCCTTGCTTTACACACCGATGCTAGAAAACGTGACCACCTTACAGAGTGTTCATTATTTATCCACGGGCCGGGGGGGGGGACAGGCGGAGCTGGAAGATTGTTGTAATCAATATTAAAAAAATTATGATTCCCCCCCCCCCTCTTTTGGTGTTGGTGAATTTGTTTGGCACCCCTCCCCAAAAAATTGTATTAAAATTTTCATTTTTAAGTGAGTGTGTGAAAAGGTACTAGGGCTACTTTCGCCTACTTTAATAAGTTGTGGGATGTACTAAGCGAAATAGATGTCTTACATTACCATTCTATAACTTGCTGTGCACTTCCTTTCTCGCAGTTTTGTCTCTAACCTCCTACCCCTCCCCGTTAACACCTTCAAAAAAATGTTGGCCCCTTCCTCTCTACATACAAATATTTTCATGAGACCTGTCTCCCCCCCCCCTCCCCCAGTTGATAAATAATGAACGGTCCCTTATTTTTTTATGTATATTTATTCTCGCTTTACGTCATGTATGGCTTCATCAAAGTTTTGAAGAAAATAGCAAATAACCATTCTCCTAGATTTTTATTCCCACTAGGCTCGTTTTATTAGCTTTTTTTTTTTGGCGAATAGGGGATGGAGTTGTCCCCTCTTACCCCACCCCCACCCTTTGCCCTACTGTTCGACTTTTGCTGTTGCAAAGTGAAATAATCCAACTTGATTTTATTTAGCATGTAGAGCATAATGAAACATTAATGTTTCCAATTTGCCAATTTTTGTTTTCAAGTTCCAAGTAGTTCAGTTATTTCGAAAGCATAAATAAATTTATACTTCATCTTTTAGTATCTCAGCTTTGACACTAACGAACACGACCGTAAAAGCGATGACAGGGTCCGAATGATTATGAAATAGCCAAGCAAAAGCTTACTGAACATTTTCAGCCACAAAGCAATGTACAATATGAATTGTTTATGTTCAGAAAAACAAAACAACAAGAATCAGAAACTTTAGATGCTTATTTTTCACGACTTCATCAGATGACTAAAAACTGTGAATTTAAACAGTTAGATAAAGATATAAAGTCGCAGATTATTCAAGGTTGTTTATCCGGAAGGCTTCGTCGAAAACTCATTCAGGATCCAACATTGTCATTAACTGATGCGTTAAAGCTAGGCAGAACTGTCAAATATTCAAGCCGAAGAAATAGAAGCAACCACAGCAATGTTACCATGTAAAGCTACTGAAGATTCTGTTAATGCAACCCGCAGCCATCAATATGGCGCTAAGCCAAATATGCAACACAAAGCTAAGCAAACCCACAAATCAAGTCTAGACAAAGGTGAAAAATCAAATGTGTGTAGGGGGCGTGGCAGAACATATCCTCATCCAGGTGGCCGTGAAACTTGTCCAGCGTGGGGCAAAACTTGCAATAATTGCCGTAATTGTCATTTCGCGGCTCACTGTAGATCAGGTACTGCAACAGCAACGAATAGCCATCCAAGCAAGTTTACTACAAAGATGTTGCAAAATGAGAATTATTCCTCTTCGAGCAGTGAGGATGATTTTGTGAGTGCACTAGAGACAAAGTTGGAGAGATTGCCACGTGCTACAGTTAACGTCGAAGGAAACACACTCTCAGTAATGATAGATGCGGGAGCGACGGCAGACATAATTCCAGTGCATTGTTTAAAGCTTTTACCAAACGTGAAATTAAGTCTTACGAATGCTCGTATTTTCACTTACGGTGATAAAGACAACTCATTACCGCTGATTGGAAAATTCGCAGACCTGGTCACATCCAAGACGGCATCAAAGATGGTCGAGTTTCAAGTGACGTCACCAAGAGACATTGCTCTTGTTGGTTATCGGACAGCAGCTGCACTTGGTTTGGTTTAATTCATAGACACGTTGACGGAGAAAGATATAACCACAACAAAAATCAAGGAACGTTTTCCTGGTGTTTTCCAAGGCGTTGGATGCTTAGCCGGTTATAAACTTAAACTGCACGTCGATAAAAAGATAAGTCCAGTAGTTTTGCCACACCGTAGAGTACCGTTTCACCTCTGAGAAAAGGTCGAGGACGAATTGTACCGTTTAGAAAAGCAAGATATTATCGAGAAAGTGGATGAACCAACTTCATGGGTATACCCAATAGTAATTGTTCCCAAAGAACATTCAGACATTAGAATCCGTGTTGACATGACTCTTCCAAATACAGCAAATAAGAGAAAAAGACATGTAATGCCAACATTGGATGACCCCATATATGATCTAAACGGGTCAACTTGTTTTTCAAAGCTCGATCTTCATAAAGCTTACCATCAGTTGGAACTGGCCGAAGAGTCCCAGCACATTACTACATTTGCCACACATAAAGGCTTGTATAGATACAAAAGACTGTTTTGGGGGGTTTCGTCTGCACCTGAAGAGTTCCAAGAAGTAATCGAGCAGATCATAGACATTGTATGATGTCTTGCGCCATTTAAAGGAGCTCAACCTCACATTAAACCCACAGAAATGCGTTTTTCACAAAGCTAGGCTAGAATTTTATGGCCTAGTGTTTTCCAAAGATGGGGTTTCGGCGGACCCGAAGAAAATCGAAGCCATTGTGAATATACCAAAACCTGAATCTCCTTCAGACATATGTAGCTTGCTTGGAATGATCACATACTGTTCAAGGTTCATTCCTGATTGTTCATCCATCACAACTCCATTGAGACAGCTGACCCACAAAGATGCCAAATGGTGTTGGAACACAGAACATGAGTGTGCATAGGAAGAAATTAAGAAGAGGTTGTCATCATCCCAGACAATGGCCTATTTTGACCCCAACAAGTGCACTGAGCTCGTTGTAGATGCGAGCCCTACGGGTCTTGGAGCCATCCTATTGCAGCGTTCTTCTCCAAACAGTGATGATGCGAGGGTGGTCACATACTCAAGTCGAGCATTGACTAAAGTTGAACAACGCTACTCTCAAACCGAACGAGAGGCCCTTGTGATTGTGTGGGGGTGCGAGCATCACCATATTTATATTTATGGAAAGACTTGTACGGTCATAACTGACCATAAACCACTGGAATTAATTTTTGGTGTAGGATCGAACTCAAGACCTCCTGCACGTATAGAGAGATGGAAGCTTAGTTTACAAGACTATGACCTTCAAGTAGTATTCAGACTTGGTAAGAATAATCCAGCAGATTATCTGTCTCACCATACAATGACACCGATCCATCTGAAATACCAAAAGGAAGCCGAGGAACACATCAACCTTCTGAGTTCGGCATGTGTAACACCAGCCATGCCGTTGAAACAAGTTCTAGAAGAAATGACGAAATACAGTGCTTTACAGGAAGTCATGGCAGCAGTTCACACAGGCAAGTGGAAGAAGTTGGATCAAAGCTTGCGCCATACTATAATGTAAAAGACGAACTGACTGTAGCGAGAGACGGGAAGTTACTGCTGCGAGGCACAAGACTGGTAATACCAGCATCTTTGCAGCAAAAGGCCTTAAAGGTTGCTCATGACGGTCATCAAGGCATGACCAAAATAAAACTAAAACAACTCATAAGACAAACAATCTGGTTTCCAGCAATAGACAAGTCGGTGGAGCAAATGATTCGTCAGTGTCACACATGCCAATGTGTCAAAGGTGACATCCATCCCACCACAACCTGTGCAACCGTCAGACCTGCCCAATTATCCATGGCAGAAAGTTAGTACCGGTTTTTGTGGTGCATTCCCGACTTGGGATTACTTGCTGGTTCTAATGGATGACTACTCGAAATTTCCGGAAGTAGAAATTCTGCGGTCCATTTCAGCACAAGCCACCACAACGAAATTGGACAAAATTTTTTCAAGTTATGGCATTCCGGCTGTTGTCAAGTCGGACAACGGACCACCATTCCAGAGCAACGAGTTTGCTCTCTTTGCTAGATATCTGGGGTTTAAACACAGGAAAATTATCCCAAAATGGCCACAGGCCAATGGAGAGGCTGAACGTTTCATGAGGACGTTAAAATCTGTAATCCAGGCCGCAGTTGTAGATGGAAACAACTGGAAGGCTGAGCTGATGGCATTCCTGCGCAACTATCGTGCAACACCACACTCTGCGACTGGAAAGTCTCCAGGTGAAGTTTTTTTGGGGCGACTGCTGCAAACAAGACTTCCCCGTTTTGTTAACCCGACAGCTGGAAACCATACACAGATTGCAAATACTAATGCAGAATATCAAACAAAGATGAAGGCCTACACCGACGAGAAACGTCATGCCCGGCCAAGCCAAATAAAGTTAGGTGATACTAGTTCGTCAAGAACAGCGAAACAAACTTGCGCCCAACGAGAGGCCAAAAGTAACCTTACCCAGTGGTCCAAATTAATGGTTCCATGGTGACGGCTCAGCGATATGACCACACTATAGTCAGAAATGTGTCATTTTTCAAGGTAGTTGATCGCTCGGGCGGGAACTTCCCTGAGAAAAGGGAAGGGGAAGACAACGTATGTAAGGATCTAAGTGATACTTGCCCTTGACGACATGGAAATCCGTAGGAAAGATAGGCAATGTCCACCAGAGGGACAAAGGCTGAATTCCCCGTCGAAATTGCGGTGCGCCAAACAGACTGACATAACAGTGCTAATGTGCTCAGTCCAGATGATTGGGCGTGCGACAATATATAATCATAGTTATATGGAGCTACATTTGATTTAGCAATTTTCACTAGTAAACAAAGTATCATTTATGAAAGTGTTAGTGATTTGCATATGTCACCAGTTTAAATTTTAATGTTTTCAGTTTAGATTTTCTATTTAGTAATTAACATTTAACCAGTTAGCATTTACATATGTTTTAAGCTAGAGTTAAACATAAAGCTCACCCGCAAGGAGTTGTTGTATCCAGATTGCATATATAGTTGTATGGTTAAGGTAAAGGCCACCTGAGACATGTCAGCAAATAAAGCTCTATCTTATGCAGCACCAACATGACATGTATTATTACGTTTAATGTGTTGTTCATTAGCAAAATCGCAAATGATAAACAATAACAGAACAGCAGAACAGATCTTATCATAATTAACTCTACTTCTAGAAAGTAATTTAGGTTCTACGAAATGTCGTAAATATTGTCAACTGGTAATGCCATCCTTTAAACTCTAACAATAGGTACAATTACACTGGTTCGGATTACAATGATCTTGCTTCCTCTCGGTTGTCTTTGAAACGGGACTCCTAATTAATTCACTTATCTGGAGTCAATTTGATCTATCTGAATAAATATTTGGTTCATACATTTAATAAATGTATGATAAATGTATGATATTTATGCAAATATGTATCCAATCAATTAGTTGTATTGTTTCTGTTATAAGAAATAGAGATTGACGGTACACGAAGCATCCACCCCCCAAAACCCCAAAGAAGTTAAGCAACTAAAGCGTCATAGCGAGATTTGAAAGCGTTGAGTAAAGGAGCGCAAACAACAGATTGAGGGAGGGAGTTCCAGGGTTGAACAACCCTTTCCGTGAAAAAGTGAAAGCGAAGTTTAGTCTGAGAAACAGTGCCAGAAATACGGAGTGGGTGGCCACGAGTGAAGTTGACATTTGGAATGAGGGAAAGAACAGGGTCCATTAATTAATTCCATTAAGCCAATAATTAATTCCTTACATTAAGTCTGTTTCGTGTGAGTGGCTACATGCATATTTTAAGTGCATTTGTGATTTGTAAAACAAGCAGACTCCTAGTTAAGGCAGTTTTTTGCCTGTGGTTGTGTTTGAAGATTTCTGTTCTAGTTCTAGTTCGTGTGAGTAATTATGTGCTCATTTTGTGGATGTATTTTTATCTTTCAATTTTTAAGCGTTTTGCTGTTTATGGCATCTGTTTTGTATGTGTTTATGGGTTTACATTTTGCGAATTGGCGTTCAAATTATAGTTCGCTGAGTTCAAGTAAACTCTAATCCGTTTTTATTTGTATACCTTCACAGCTGGGGATAGGAGCACTAATGGTTTTTTTTCTAAACGGCGAAGCTGTTTTTTGTTCAGTTAATTTTTCGACTTTTTTCGCTTCCTTTTTATTGTGATTGCAACGGTCTGGTCTATCATGTGTCCACCATCCACCGATTTTTGTTTGCGAGAAAACGGAACATTAGAAATGCATAATTTATATTCATGTTGCGCCCATGTTTTGTCCCATGTCTGTTATTTGATAAGAACATACTAGCGTGAGTCTTCACTTAGCATGTGTCATCTCGATGGGTAGTTGATTCTGCATTGTTACAGGCAGATGGGCATTATCATGGCCAAATATCACGGAAAAATTCAACTGGCCTCCTGAAGCCGCATTGAAGAACGAAACAAGCAAACCAGTCATGTCGGCCTACCAATTTTGAGGTCGTAAGGCCTCAAAATTATAATCTTAATACCCTGAGGTTTAAAACTGGAAGATTTAAGTGAAAACCAGGAGAGTTTCACTTTGGTTCAAAACGAGTTAACAGATTTATTTCAGAGCTGGAAGGCCGACAATGCTAACCCAAACAAGATAAAAGGACAATGTCTCTTTCCTTGCGCAAGCACCATTGTATCTTGTTCAAGAGAGCTCTAATCAGATCTTGTGCACCTCGCCTCTTTATTACACCATTGTTTCGTGTTGCTGCATTGTAACATTTTGATATTGTTAGCCGCGTGGCTATGGGCCAGGGCCCCTATAATAAAATCCAATCCAATCCAATCCTCCTGTCCATTTTTTTTAAATTCTCGTGCACAAATGAACTCGAATAATGCTTGTCAGTTGAAAAAGTACGTTACGTTACGTTCTAAAGATACGTTAGAAAAAGTACAGTACGATCACTGACGAAAGTTTTTATCGCGATATTATAAAATTAACGACAATCAAGCCACCGCTACTTCATGCGTATACCCAGAGTGGGAGTGTACTGAGGTAATCCCAATGTGTATGCCTCGGGTACAGTAAGCGACAATGAGTTTGTCCATGAGTGTGACAATGAATTCTACAAGAATACTGAGGGCCGTGCTTTTAGCGTGGAGCAGCATTGTTATAAAGAATATTAGAATAAGCCAACCAGCCTGTAAGCAGGTCTCCATACATTATTAGTTTTTATGAAAACAAAAAAATACCGTCGTTGCTATCTAGGAACTGCAGCGAAGATCACTATGTTGTAATAATATAATTGAATAAAAAACAAGATGCACTAACACTGCATTAGCAATTCGATGTGTCGTATGGTAAAATAAAAAAAATATCTGTAATTGACGTATGAAGTTGGAACGGCAGACATACCAACAGGACACTACTAAAAAATTTATATGCATGGTGTACTGAAGAATATCTACTATATTGCACATTATATTAAAAAAAATTGTCTCGTAATGTTTGCTACTACGATACGGCAAATGAGCCAGAATCTTGTGTGCGACGATGCAATCACTGACCAGATACGTTTTCATCGGACGCTGATATTGGTTTTCTTACAAAAAAACAAACTGAAAGCTTCGTTGTTTTACAGTTTCCCGTACCCGTTGTTCTTGTTCATCAGACTTTTACATTTTTTTAAATCTTCGAACACCATGTTTCATAAATTCAGCAGGTAATTTGGTGGGGGGAGGGAGGGAGTAGGAGAAATCTTATTGCGTTGAGGGTGCGTGAGGTTGACTACTTTAAATTTATTTACACTTTTTAAGTGTATTAACAAAAGTTAAAATATTCACACAAAAATTGTGACAAAGTCCACATTGAATATAACACTGCAATTTCAGGTGGCCAATTTTTGTTAGGCTACTCAATACAAAGTACTTGTTTTACTAGCATTTTATACTTATAATTATCGTTATCGTTATTATTTGTAATTTTAAATCTGGTTAAAATTAATGACAAACCAATTAAACTTACGCGAGTCTTCCTGTTACGGATTTTAAAAAAATCTGAAAGTCAGAGGCCATTAGGAATACCCGCCCTTCCCTCCCTCTGGCCAGTCCGCCACTGTGAAAACAGGACATCATTCGCTTTGCTCACTCGTTCAGTAGGAAACAACACCACAAATACGCGTAATAAAATACTGTAATATATCGCACCCGAAAAGCAGCGAGGATGGCGAGGATTGAGGATAAAAAAATCAAGCTAGTATACGACAATGAAAAATTGGCTTGTCCGAAGCTTAATTTTATTATCTTGAATTTGGCGATGCTCTCGTCTTTGTAGGTGCCTTAGTTCAAGAGGAGTATCGGTACATTCACACACACAAGCATATCGTACGTTTGTAATGATGTAGATTGTAATTGTTTCCGTGGGGAGGGTATTTTTAATTTTGGGGGCTGTTTGGGGGGGGGAGACTCTCTTCATTTTAAGCCTGGTGCACATAGGTCGAGGAAAATGCATGGTTATGGCCGTGTATGTGCGCGCCTGGTCCCTTATTATTTAACGTAACTGCATATAATTAGGCAAACCAGAACAGGGCGCTCATAAAGCCCTGCATTTTAAGTGGAATGCAGCTCACAAGCAAGACATGTACGGTTTATTTTATTACTATGCATTTAAAATCCGTATAATTTTTTGTTTCGCATAAAACTTGGTATTATCCTTGTTTGAAAGAAAGAATTTTTAAACGGGTGGATGATGGTCTGTATTAAAGGAAAATAATTTCGATTACCCTTTTTGAGAAGGATGGGTATCCTCTCCTTTCAGAAACTCCTAGTTATATCCAATATATTAATTAGGTAGTTTGAAGGAGTGTATTTATTTTGATTTTTTTTTACTAAGTTTCTCTGCTATATTACCACCAAACATTTAAAGGCGTAGACAGCCTCTATTTTTGTACATAACTTTGATTAGCCTAGGTGAAACAAATCAATTCCACCTTTTCGAAAAGCCTATACTGTTAGTTTAAAATGAATTATGGAGCTCAAAGGTGTAGTACTTTGAATTCGAAAGTGACCGTACATTTTCGTAGCTATAACATTCTTAGAGATTGATCAAAAAGACGTAGGGCATATTTTTAATACCTTTGGAAATAAGACATCAACAATGTTCAGAAAAGTCTAATTATATCCATTTAAGTTGATTAAGAAGCTTGTAGCGGCGTCGACCCAAAACAGTGTGCCGGCAAACGTCACTAGCATAGCAGGCCACTATTCAAGGAGGGAGCGACGTTGCGCACTAATGCTTTCATAAAACTAACCTAACTTGGCAAGTGGTAATTCTTTGCTGCCACCATGGGAAAAAACGTGCATTTACTAGCAGTTAACTTTAAACTAAAATTTTCTAAGTTTAAGTAACTAAGTAAATAATGTTTGGAAACAAACTGAAGCTCTATTTACATTTACTGAACATTGGTTAATAAAATATTTACAAAATTAGTTTGCAGTTTCATTTTGGGTTACAATAAATATTGGTTTTATATTTCAGCAACAACAAAAAAAAAATCGTTAAGCAAATCGTGCTTAACACTCAAGTATCAACAACGATCAAGAAATTTCACCAACTTCAAACTAGAAGTACATTTTCGCAAAACTGCAAGTAATATTGAATAAAAATTCAACTCACATGAGGTCACTAACGACGATTCACATGCAACCTTTAGCTGTCTGGTTGAGATGCTAGTCTTTGGTTTTACATTGGAAAAAAATTCACGTTTTGAAAGTTGTAACTTGAAACGGGAATGAAATTAAAGTTTTTTATAAAATCATCCCCAAAAATTATTTCACCTGCAAAAACCTACCCCAATCGCGATAATTAAGTTTAAGTTACATTTAAGTTTTCAAATAAATGGCCTAAACGAAATTCAAGTACAACTAAGTTGACTTACGTGTCCTCTACCTATGCCCCGTTTGGCGCAATTTTCGGCGGCAGAACATCCCTCTCCCGGAGAACGTGACGATGGGTGATTGCGAGATCGAGCTATGCCAACAATATTTTCTCAAGCTTGGGTTTTTATACTTCGGAAACGGCTCCAACTTGCCTTCTGCGCGGACCCCGAGGAATGCTAGACATGTAAGGCACCTTAGGATTTGTTCAGAGCCTAAATTTCCAAGTTTCCAATTCACTGGTTGGTGGAGAGTTTTGGACAGCCAAATTCGGCGCCAACAACGCTCGAGCCACTTCCGGTTTGCATGGGAGAGCCGATCGATTTTACTTACGCAAGTAAAATTCCAACATGGCGCTAAAGCATTGAGCCGAGGTAACGGACACGTTTTGCCATAGTTTTAAAACTACCCAACTGAATTTAAAAAAGGTAAATATATTTGGAATCTGAACATTATTAAGATCAAAGGCTAAGCATCTTTTGATTTAAGACAGACTTTAAAAAAAATAAGTGAAAACAGCGACATTAGCGCTAACAAACCGGTGTCGTACACGTGAGTTGTTGCAAGTTATAAACAGTTTCAGACATCAATAAAATCGATTATTATGTTGTGTGAAATACCCCTATTGTTTGTGAGAGGACTTTAATTATGAAACGTGTAGGTAACATAATCTACGTGGCTTTATGCCAAACTACAACGATGTGCGTCACAATTTTTCGCAGCAGCGCTGTTTACATTTCGGTATTTACTGAAAAATAAATAAATTCGAAATTGAAGATTTCAGGCCTTCAGTAAAACCACTTGGGTTTTCTTGACGATCTTCCAAAATTTCAACAAGGTTGAATGTAAAAGTTCAATTTCTCCTGCCTTCCCTACCTCACCAAGTTGAGGGTTGGCAGTTTCGATTTAAAAATCTGGCATTTTGTTGCTTGGAGGTAGCCTATCTCCAGTACCGTAAAGAATATGTTGCAAATTCCTTACAAGCTTGAAACAGTAAATTTAAGTCTAATATCGCTACGCATTTTGACTGCTAACTTCTCCTTAAAATTAGTGCAGGATGGTCCCTATTTATTAATAATAAATTTCATTCGCCTTGATGGAAAGAAGATATCATAACCATTTAGAAAAGGTAGGTATACGCAGTGTTCATTTAAGTCGAAAATGCTTTAAATTCAAAATTATTTCCAGTTGAGGGTGAATTCAAACATAGTACATTATAGTCAGGATTTGGGAGGCTAAAAGTTGCCTTGATGCATGGACCTTTCTTGCATCAGATTTTCTGCTGGCCATTTCTTGTAACCTGGGTAATATCTTATGCGCCTGAGCAACGGTTAAGACATTACAATCAAATAAAAGTTTTGAACGATTATCCCCGCTCTCCATCCCACCAGGGATGGGATCATCCTATTTTGTTTTTCATTTTAATATGTGCTAAAGTAGAACTGGTGCAAAATTTAGCGTATTTTTCTGGAACTGAACAATTATGTCCCCTATCGAATGTTCTGCCAACACTAAAACACAATAGAGGCTCTTTCACGACTTGTTTACTTAAGTAAGAAGAATAATACTTAAGGCTCTTTATTTGTGTCCACTTCCAGTGGCTATTGAATAGTACGGTCAACATGTACATTATATCTATTCTTGTAAACTACCAATTTTTTTTTATTATAAAAAAAGTGCCATTAATAAATAAACTGACAATTTTTTTAAGTTTTAGGCCAACATTACATTACTTCCATCTAACTTGAAAACGGGTAAAAAGACTAGGCGTCACAATTATCCGAGGCTCTTATTAGCTAGCGCTCAAATTGTATATTTCTCTTATCAATTACTAAGCAGAAATTCATAAATCTAGTAGTTTAAGAACATACCACAAGCTTATAAACGCAAGCTGTCAGTCGATAGCCACATTGTTCGGGAATTATCACGTTAGCAACATAAAAAAGGATTATTGTAATTGCTTAACGCTGATTTTGATGATGTCCAGGAATGGTTTCCGTTTCAGACATCGCTTTGTTCAATTCTGTTACTGAAGTAAATTGCTTTTTTTCCCCTATTACAAGATTGATTAGGCAGATCAGCTGCCTGGGTTCTAATCTTGCCGGACAGGTGACAAGTTTCTCACGGGTTGCTTGCTATGATAGTTATTTAATACCATCGCCTAATCCAGCAGTTCCCAACCTTTTCTGCAGTATTCCTCCCCACTGGGACTAGCATGCAATGATGCCCCCCCTTCCACCCCCAGTAAAAAAAAATATTGTGTATTTTTTTCGCATACGATAAGTCATTGTTGCCAGATGGGTAGAAAACTGCCTGTCGAATTTTGGCCAAAATATCTGCACATATAAAAATGATAATTTCGTTATCTTCATACAATTTAGCTTATTTTGCTAAATAAAAAGTTCACCACTGACTTTTACAATACGGTGAAGGAGTGCTTCGTGCCTCCCCGGTTGGGAAACGTGGGCCCTAATCCATGGTGAGGCAAAAGTACACAAATAACAAAAAATAAGTTTTCTGCGTCGCTATCATCTTGCCATTCTTTCCTTTAAGAGTTTCTTGTGCAGTGCATCTGCAGACAAGCTCACATAGTAAAGTCAGTAACTGTCAGATAATTTTAGTTATTTAACTGATTGGAAAATACTCCTGAAGAATTCAGATGTAAATCCCAACTCGGTATTTTTTAAAATAAACATTAAAAGTGTTTTTTTTAATAATAAAAGTTGTCATAAAACAGTACCCTTTGAATGTTACTGATCAGTAAACTACGTAGAATATTTTTTCCACCACTGATTTAAAAACATACTTTTAATCCAACCAACTCTAGTTAAAGGAACGTGGATTTTCCCTCGTTATCCATTTTTCCAACGTAAATTAATCATTAAAAGCGGTGTTGTTTTTTTTAACAAAAGTAATCCAAATACTCTCTGAATGTTTTTTCCATCATTGATTTATACTTTTAATCCAACCAACTAGTTACGGGAACGTGGATATTCCTCTCGTAATCCACTTTGCCAAAGTGATTTGTTATGGGGAATTTCTTCGTTTTTTTCAGTTATTTCGCAATCTCACTCGTTCCTTCTACAAAGGCTAATCAGGTGGTGAGTGGCTGTAAAAAAATACACCAAGCCCGTTTGACTTTTCATCTCATAATTCCTAAGAAAAAAAGCATACTGAGTAAAACCTTCTAAAAAAAAAACCCTTGTTAAGATTTCCTGCCAGGCTTTTTCACCATATGATATTCGTATTAACTTGGAAATAGCTTTCCTCACTTGATTCGCCATTACTTTCTCCAAGTTAATACCACCGAATTACTTGACAGTTGCACGGTAACCAATTTAATTTTTTTTACATTACCTTTGAACTATTAGCCTACTCGGTGGTATTAATTTGAGGAAAGAATATGATGTTTCATATCATGATTTATAAAGGCGAAAAAAAGCAACGCATGTGTTTGGGTGAACAGAAAGTTACACATTTCTTTAAACTATTTCTACAGTGGAATCAACACATTTGTAATTTTTTCACAAAAAAAGATGATTTTCTGAGTAGGAGTGGAAGTCTGGCGGGGTAAAGTATTATTAGAGATGAATTTCAATTTCCTTCCACGAGACAACACTTCGTCCTCAATTGCAGTCTCATTTCGACTGTTATTAAACCCAGTATTACAAAACAAAATGAACTCTTTTGATGTTTAAGGTAAGGTTTACCCTTCCCCTCTCACCCTTAAGACATTCTTCCGTAAAGTAAACTCCAAAACAGTTTCATACGAAATGACATGTACGGGTTTATGACCAAACAATGCTGTGAAAACAAGAAGGACTTATGCCAAAATGTTCACTTTTAGACTAAATTAGTAATCAACGAAATTAGAAAAAAAAGTCATAATGTTAACAAAAATGAAAAAAAAAAACAGCGTCCATAAGACTCAATCGTTGATCAAATATTCCGCGATATCAAGTAATTTTTGCACGGTAGCGATGTTTCAAGTTCATTCGAATATCAATTATTATTCAATTTCATATGTGTACCAGAAATATTTTCACGTATCGTGAAGATTGTACAAGCACCTATTTGTTATGCACGCTTTGACGATTTTTCATCGTCATGGGGCAGATAACCCAGTTCGGGTTCGTGCTCTTAAACAAAACGACTTTTCATCACTTATTGGCATTTCGCAAGGTAGGATGCAAGGAAAAAAATGATGCAGGAAAAAACTGAAGGACAAAATATACTACAGAGCATACTATCGTGGGGAAAAAACCGAAGTTAAAATACGTTGTAATTAAAAAAACAGAAACAAAGATAATATTTTAAAAACTATATTTCATCTTACACAAAAGAAAACCGGCCGCGGGAAATAAAGAAAGAGACTGCTTGATCAGGTAATTGAGCTGTAGATTTATGCAAACCAAAGCAGATGTCGAACTGCCCAGCTATATGATACAGCCTTTTCCGTGCGCATGTAATTTGACTTTCAAGTCCAAAAGTCAGCGGAAATAGATCTGCGTCAACATAAATCGAATCCATTTTTTGAGGCATCAGAATTAGGCAGAAATGTATGGTATACATTCTAAATGATCGCTTGAAGGTCTAAATTTAATTTGTTTTGACGTTACCTACCGTCTTTATGAGTAAGGTGTCTTTTTCTTTTTTTTCTTTACCACGTAGTTGTGCTCTGCTTTTTCTCCAAAATCATAGAAAAGACGTCAGCGTAAACGCATGTTTTAAAATAAACACATTTTCGACACTCCTAGAAAACGTTTTAGATGTTTCTTGCCGAAAACACACAAAAGTTTTATAAGTAACATGGGCTGAAAAGAAACCTTTCAAAACGTAGCACATTATAAACACATGCTCAATAAACATGTAGCGATGGAAATGTTTAAACAAACCAGTAGTGGTTAGATCTTAAAATAGTAGGCTAATGTTTGTTTCACAACGTCCGTTAAACATATCGTAAAACAGAGTTTTCAAAAACAAATGTTGTCATAAAGCACTCTACTTTGTCCCTACACGTGTTTTACGATTTAAAAGGGCTTCAAATTGAACGCTATAGTGTTTTACGTTAAACGCCTCTCACGTCTGCATCTATACGTATAAAGGATAACGCTTTCTACTCAGCCCTTCTTATTTGTAAAACCCTTTTATGGGTTTTTCAACTTCTACGTGTCGGAAAACGTTTTTTAAGTGTTTGTTTAAAAACACATTTTTGCAGTGTTTATGTCATAGAACTAGTATCTTTAGTTCCTTTTATCCCATGATTAGCTACTGGTTAATTTTTATTTTAGTTTTACTTTTAATGTGAGCGCTCAAAATAATTACAGAACAAGGCACTTTGTATGCCAACAGAGGCGAGCTTGCTTATCGAACTTTCCCGACCCCTTTCTCCTACTGTACGTCGTTTTCACTCGCAGAGATGAACGGGGAGGCTTAAAAAGTCACGTGTTAGGGTCAGGGTTAAGTGAAGGGAGGTGGTGTCAGGTAGAGGGAAAGTCGTGGCGAGGGGTGGGACAGTTACTGTCTTTCCATCAAATTGATCCAGGCGATTAAAGCAGTTCTGCTCTCGTGTTAGAACCGGCTAAGAAAAACGACTATAGCGCCGACCCTGTGAGCGTTTCAGGAAACAGAGATTTGTCTTCCATTCTGCTATTTGTAAAATGCGTTATCGCTATTAAAACTTTATTCATGCAATTAAGCGTCTTAACCTTTTCACATGAACTCTACCTTTGCCCAATTTTACCGTTTTACCTGACAATTGTCCGTTTTACCGGTCAATTTTTATAAAACATAATTTCATCTCTGAAACCTGAGAGTGACTTTCCATAGACTCCCAATGGCTTTACTATGAAACTCCTACTAAAACATGCAATTTGTATATAACAGTTATGAAAAATTACTAACAGTTAACTTAAACAAGGCTTTTCACTTTATTAATCACAAGTTACTTGTAATGAACCTTCTTTTGCCTGCCTTGTCTCCTTCAAACTGCTCCTACATATCGAACGGCCTATGAGAATGCAGTATTCTCTTTCAAGCTCAGCCAATCAGAACATCCTCATTCCCTCGTGGGTCCGCGGAAGGGGCCTGAGGATCCGACCCTGTGGTATAAAACTAGCCTGCCCCTTCCATTCAGTAGCATAGCTCACAGACCCAAAGCTAAATAGTCACTACGCCGGTTCGGGTATGGAGATGTCCTGCCCGAATGTTGCCATGCTGGGCACAGGTTCTTAAGTAGACTTGTGTAACTTTAATAAATTTTTTTGAACCATTCTAAATCATTCTAAACTAAACCATTCTAAATTTTTTGTTTAATTTTAATTTGACTTTTTGACTGTGATGGGATTTACGGGGACATCTTTGGCAGTTTCGACTTAGTCTCACCATAAACTTTATTCTTTATGTTAACCACGGTGTTAATTTAAATTAAGATTCACCAAGATCTTATAGACTATTATTACTGAAGCAGAGTCTTTCACTGGTAGAACCCTAGTAATTACTAGTTTGATTCAATGTGAAAGATTGCTTGCAAATTTGTTAGGTATGAGCAGGGTAGATTAAGTAGGTAGTGACGCTTTTCTGAAAACGTGTTGAAAATAAGACCTGCTTCCACCAACGGCACCCGGACACAGAGAGCAGCACTTTTCTGGTTCTCGTACTAGGCGAAATTTTAAAAAATGGCGGCATCGTTGCCATGGTACCCATGATAATAGCGACAATACCTGCAGAAATTGGCGAACTACTCGTGCGTGGACAACACCCGAAGTTGAAGAACTTATTCTGCGTTCGATTCAGTTCGAACAATATACAGTTCGTTACAATAAGCGAAACCCCGGAAGAAGCTTCAGCATGCACGGCCGATGAGCAACATTTCTCGGACGTTCTCGGAACACAAAATTATGCGTTATACTTAGCTCCACTCGTAACGACGCCCCGTTTTAAAATTAAATGTTGGATTAAAAAAATAAAACGTCATCAGCCGTTCTGATCTTTCTTAAAATTATTTTAATGCCCTAATCTGAATTACGATATATTTTAAGCGATAAATTCTGTATTCTTATCGTGGTCGAATAACTTTGATCCCCATGATGCTTTGCGCTTCGTGTTAAACAAGCGCTTAGCCGCAGACCAAATCCTCTGGTGGCAGTTGTAGAGTTCCAGACATGATCAAACGTAGTAATTGTTTGTTTTGTTTTGTTTTGTTTACGTTTTCGAAGGGGGTTGGGGCATTTATTGCGATAATCTTACAGATACGATGCACACAGTTTTAACATTGAGGATTTGGTCTGCGATCAAGCGCTTGTGCCTGTTACTTGACAACAGCGCCCTCTGGCTGTAAATCGCTGAAAGCAGGTGGTTATTTCGTCCAAAAGTTTACCGTTGTCAGACAGAGAGTGTCACTACCTATATATTCTACTACCCTGGGTACGAGTTTCTAGTAACAGACTAGGCAGTGCCGTAATTAGGGGTGGTGTAGAGAGTGCAAGGCATCCAGGCCCAGGATGAAAGAGTCCGAAAATTCGTGGGCAGGGAGCCCAGAATGGCCTAAATCACGATGACCCCAAAAATTGGTCGGGATGGGGGTAACTTTGATCCCAGAAATGTTGTTGGGGAGCGGCCCACAATTTTCCTCTAGCACCCATCCTTGGAAAATGCTAGTTGCGGCACTGCGGTGAGGTTCCTTTACAACTTAAGAGTTCTTAGGTAGAACACCAAACTTTTCTAATCGAAATTTTATTGTGAACTTTTCGTGATTTCTTGTGCCGAAGTTAATGTAAATTCAAAAGTGTTGTTTTAATTTAAAGCCAGTTGTAAACTAGTTGAACAAAGTGTAAAGTGTTTGAGTCTGTCTATCCTATCTACCGATGATTAAACCAAGAGTTGAAATGCCAGTTAGTCTTCTAGTCGATTAATAACTAGTTTTAAAGTACGAAATCATTACTTTATTACAACCGAAAACGTCAAGTGTGCCGCAAAAAAAGGGGTTATGGTTGAAGTTTCACTTTACTGGTTAAAATGTACACGGATAAAACTGAAGATTTTTAATTGAAATAATCAAATCTGTTTAAGTGCTGTTGTGCTTTACGTTTTAAATATATGATTGGTAAAGCACAACAGCACATAAACAGATGCAATTTTCTTAATTGTACATTTGATTATTTCAATTAAAAATTTAATTTTTAATTTTTTATTAATTTTTAATTAAAAATCATCAATTTCTATCCATGTACATTTTAACCAGTACAGTAAAACTTCAATCATATAACCCCCTTTTTTTACGGCACACTTGACATTTTTGTTTGTAATCCGTGTATCTTTTTTATGGTATCACCAAACACAATTCAGTCTATGCCTTGTGGCAGTACCTAAATCGTGTATTAAACGCCCAGTTGGAGCTATTGCCCACCCCCCTAAAATGCTGTAAGGTCAAAATCACGAAACGATGGAGCTAACGCCCACCCCTTAAATTTTTGGTTTTTGTGTCACAAAATTAGCTAAAAGCATCATATTTCTCTCTCATATAAGCTACCTATTTTTTAAAATCATAGTAGTGCGTTTAACAATAATTATAGTTCTGTTCAAGAAAGAACGGTTTGCCTTATATGGTCATTACGCGGCAATTGATTAGGCCTGGAACAAAACGTCATCGGCCATGACGTCATCAATTTAAGCGCCAAACAGTTAGTCCAATATGGCGCCATTTTCGGCTCGCAAAAGCGTGAGCAAGAAGGGAGAAACTTTACATAGCCAAGCAAGGGGAATAGTGTGGAACGTCTTTCATTACTTCAGGAGCTAAGGAGAAGCTGCTAGTGTTGTGATTTTCTAGAACGAACTGCATCGACAACGAACGTTTCCATTTTTAAATGGAGAAGATAGTCAACGGCGGAAAAGCTGCGTTAGTAGCCGACGAAACGGCAACAATAGCCGGGCGGCCAACGTTCTGTATACCGGGTAAGAAGCGATCGCATCCCTCGCCTTCACTGACTTGGCGGAGTTTAAACTGCCTGTTCTTCGAGCTACTGTAGGAGAAATCTTTCAAGATGGTAATTATTCTATATTGATAGCATTTATTCGAAGCTAATCTCAAATATAGAGTATAAAAGGCAGCAAGTCGTCGTTGTGTCGAATACTGCTTTCGAAGCTGATGAAATGAAGTACGGCAAAGTTGCCATGCGTAAATTTTTCATTGACGACCTGAAATTGTTGCCCAACGTCAAAGGCATTTATGACAAATTAAACAATTACGCTCAGAAAATAGGAATCTCGTATTTCGTGAATGCACACCACGGAAGGGCCAAACAATGGCATAACGATGGAATACCATTCGCGCCAGGCATATCCGGACCGGGAAGAGGCGGCGGTTTTTTTTCTGAATCATACGGGAAGCTCAACGGCTTCGTGCCAAACGCTACGTTTTTTGTTCCTGTAAATTCGTTTTCCAGTCATTAGCAGCTTCTCCATGAATTGATACTCACGAAGTGTTTTCAGAAGCCACCTTGACTTGACTACAGCAAGATTTTTTTCCTCAACAAGGAGCAAAACCGGCCCTGAAAAGGGCCTCCAAATGAACCAAAAGAGAATTAAAAAAACTTGTTCAGATGAAATAAAAATGAAATTTGTTGAAATTCCCCAACCTTTTTTTTAAGCTAATTAAAAAAAATTGGATTGGGGGGCATTCAATATAAATTTGACAAATTTTTTTCAGCCCCTTTTCTTTTCCTCTCCACCTTTTTTTTAAGTTTTAAGTTTAAAAAAATTGTCAAATTTATCTGGAATAACTGCCAGTCCAATAAAAAAAAATTGGACTGGCATACATTTCAGATAAATTTTAATAGTCTTTTTTTCATTCTCCCCCTCCCCATTTCCACACCTTTTTTTTTAAGTTAACTGTAAAATAAAATTGGGCTGGTCACATATTTCGGATAATTTCGATGTTTTCTTTATTCACCCTTGAGGAATAAACTTTTTTTTTTCATTCTTTTCTTCCACCCCTCTCTTTCCCCTCCCCCCCCCCCCCTGCCCCCCCACCCCCGTTGCATTTTTTTTAAGTTAATTGTAAAATAAAGTTGGTTTTGGCCACACTTTTCGGATAATTTCGATGTTTTCTTCATTCATCCCACCCTGACCCCCCACCCTTAAACAGTAGACGCTTTTCACTGTGAATAGCTAGCTATTCGGCCAAGCGTTCGTACAGCATGCTGCTGAAAGGCGCACCAAAACGCAACATTCGTTTGGCAAGCAGGTAGCTGCAAGGCGCACCGTACCTAACGAAAACAAGCGATGATTCAGATGATTCATAAATGTTGCTTCTTTTTTGAAGGATAGTATAGGAGTATACCAGTTACTACGCAATAACTGTGTCCTAACTGATCCTTGAGTACCTTTTAACAGTTATACTTGGGATTAGGAAAATAACATGGATGACGTTATTTTCACAATCTGTTACACGACACGTGAACCAAAAGGTTTATTTCTTCTCTTCAACATTATTGTCCTTGAATTCAGTCGTTTTCTAATCTCAAACTTAAAAGTTATGTTACAAAAATAGGCCAGGATTACAAACGATATTCAGCTGAGTGGATCAGAATGGAGCTCTGAACACAAGGTCATCAATCATAGCTCAGAAGTAAATAATGGCTTAGTCATATTGTAACCCTCAGCTCAAGTTAAAATAAATATCAACATTATGTGTTATTAAATAGGAACAAAATAAATTCTTAATATAAAATTAATGAAATTAGATACTCTCAAATTCTCAAAATTAATTTAATAATTTACTGCTGAACTGCTCCCCAGTAGTTATCATGGCTACCACCATGGATATCGGCAGGTCGCACTAGCTGAGTGGTTCCCGGCAAAAGTAATTGATAATTAAAATTAAAAAAATTATGCGTTAGAATTTTCATTTTACAAAATCTTGATAAGTTAAATAAAATTCCTATTTAACAAACTCTATTACTTAATAATAACGTAATAATGATGTTTAAATCTTACTTTGTTGTACTGCAAGACACATGCAGTTTTACTGGCAATGGTGCACCTTCCAGATAACCACTTGAGTGCAATCATTAGCTATGTGAGTAAGCTGTAGATACTAAGCTGGAGACTACTGCAATTCGAATTTTGCATTTAAGCCTGTTTGAATTTAATTAACAACTGATGTAAATTGCATCCCAAATACTTACAACTACTAAGGATATAAGTAGCTATTAAAGAAAAATAACTCTTGGCTGTGGTGATTATTGTTCAAAAGGTAAAGTGCTTCAAATTAGGTTTACATGAAACTGAAGAACGATGTAGTTTCTTTAGCTAGGTTTACTTAAAACTTAACGAAATTTATTTACCATTTTTTTAAATTTAATATTAAAGGATTTACATAATACACATTGTGGACGTTTAATGCAAACTCGGGTAGATGTTAAAACGAATATACATAGTCAGTCTACATCAATGCAGAGCTTGTTTCATCTCTCGATTAACGACTTTATTTTCAGAGAAATGTGGCATTAGATGCATTAACTCTTCCGTAAATCACCCCCAAAGTAATACAAATACTTTCTAGTTAGCACCCCTCAGAACCAGAAGAGGACAGCAATCTTCCCATTTCATTAAATTTGATTCTGTCCTTTCCTGGTTCTGAGGGGTGCTAACTAGAAAAGTTGGATTTTACAAATGTTGGGTTGTCCGTTTTTTGTGGACCACCCTGTACAATTGTTATCCTTTTTAAAACCTTTCTCCGACCTGTTCTTGAGTACTGTTCCCAAGTCATAAGACCTTCTTAGAACTCGCATTGAGGCATGCAGTCGGTGGCTAACTAAGCTCTGTAGACCTCTACGTAACCTGCCTTACCCGAACCGCCTTAACCACCTCCACCTATCTTCAGAAATGTTTCTCGGCAGAGCCATGGAGACGTGATCGGTCTCATCGACGTCACACCTGCCGATTTTTTCTGTCACGTTCTTTCCACACCAGGGGTCACAACCTGAAGCTCCTTCGCAACCATTCAAAGCTAATCTTTATGCATCGCTTTTTCTCTAATATAGATGTGCCCCTTTGGAATTCTCTGTCACCTTACGTCGTGGCTGCCACTAGTCTGAACTCTTTCAAAGCACGTCTGGACAATGGTTCTTAATGTGTTCCCTCTGTTTTTTTGTTTTTTTTTGCTGAGTGGGTTTGCTGAGTGGCATTGTTCCGTAATTACAATGGTTAAAACAATGCAAAACATCAAACTGATCGTTTGGGTTCCCGTAACTCCAAAATGGCTCGACCAATCGAAAAAGTGGTCTTCTGTAAGGGTGAAGGCCAAGGAAATTTCTGGCTTAGATCATGTTTCAGATTTTAGGTAGGTACAGTGGCTTTTTCTGAAAACGTGTCACACAAGAACAAGCACAATAACAACAAGAAGTTTTCAAATTTACGTGTAGCTCCCTATTTTTACTCTTGCACAGAAATGCATAAAAGTTGGTATAAATATACCTTCCATACCTATCTACTATCTGGTCAAATTTGGTCGAAATGTATTGAATAGGAACGGAGAAATTAATAGTTTTAGTTTTTCTAGAGAGAGGACTGCCGTGTATAATAAACTCAGCCTGAGATTAACTTAATGCCCACCTGGTGGCAGCGAAACTTAAAATCCTATTAGTCTAGGCTTCAGACTCTCAAATTCCTCGCCGGCCAGTAGAAAGAGCTATGTTTGATGATACATTCATTCAAACCTCACAGTAATAAGCAATTTTTCCGTAAGGTCTACCAGCTGTCGGTGCATGATACAAACACCTTCCAGTCGTAGCATCCGCCGCTACAAATACATTCTTTGGCATAAACCATTTTATCACGTATGAATAACCTCACTCCAAACCGTGACCATTCACTTCATTACTCCTTCAGCTTTCTATTAAATTCAGTCAGTTTAACCTTAATTTCTATCAGTTAAAAACTTGATTGTATACAGTACACAATTGTTGTCCTTTTTAAAACTTTTGTCCGACCTGTCCTTAAGTATTGTTCCCAAGTCGTAAGACCTCCTTACAACTCTTTCTTTTCCCGCATTGAGCCATGCTATCGGCGGATAACTAAGCTCTGTAGATCTCTACATAACCTACCTTACCAGAACCGCCTTAACAACCTCCACCTGCCTTCGGAAATGTTTCTCGGCAGAGCCGTGGAGACGTCATCGGTCTCATCGACGTCATACCAGGTGATTTTTTCTGTCACGCTCTTTCAACACCAGGGATCACATCCTGAGGCTCCTTGGCAACCATTCAAAGCTAAACATCATGCATCGCTTTTTGTCTGATGGAGTTGTGCCCCTTTGGAATTATCTGTCACCTTACGTCATGGCTGCCACAATTCTGAACTCTTTCAAAGCACGTCTGGACAATGGTTCTTAATGTGTTCCCTCTGGTTTTTTTTTTGGGGGGGGGGGGGGCCCGCCCGGGGCGGGGCGCCTTCGTTTTAGCCTTGGGTTGGCGCCGTCTACAATATTCTATTCTATTCTATACTTTACTGAGGCTTTAGTAATGGACCACATGGGCCCTCATTTAGGTGTCCCTTCACAAACAATGTTAGAGAAATGTGGCATGCAATCGCCTGCACCGTTAGTGCAAAAGGAAAAAGGGCTTACAGTCTGTTCACTACTAACCTTACCCCGGCTAACTTCGCCCATTACAAGAAGGCCAGGAATGATTTCTGGGCGCTCATGCCTCACTAATTTACTTTGTATCTACGATCAAGTCTCTACTCTTGTCGATAGGGGTGTTGTGTCGAGTGCATGATGGAAAGACGGAAAGTGTAAAGTTCATAAATACATTTAGTAACGTTACTTATTATTTACATTATATACAATTTGCTATGTACATTATTCTGGGCCATCCTGCCACGATGGGACCCAGTGCAGAAAAGAGCAAGCCTAGCTTAGAGCTAGCGTTAAGTATCGACAACTGGCGCCATCCGGTGGCAGACACAATAACTACACATTAATATTTAGCACATCGCAAATACACAACATACCTCCCAACCAAGATTTGAACATGGCAAATTTTAGTGTAAGTTATCTCTAAGTTTCCAAGTTAGTTTATGCTCACGTTTAGATCTCCGTGGAAGTACTCTTTCAACATTAGTATTAACATGTGTTACATTATGGTGAACAACATTTTCATTTGTAACAGTTCTCTGTGCAGGAGAAACAACTGATTCGACAACAACCTCATCAGTTCCATGAAATGATTCTTCAACAAGTTCATCAGCCTGAACATGTGAACAGAGGCGGACTGGCGGGTCAAGAGGCCAGTCGGGAGGGTGACTGCCAGGGGCCACTTTTTTACAACTTATTATGGGAGAGCCAGGGACGAAGCAAAGTCCATTTGGCTTTGGTTGGGTGGAGGGAAGCGGGAGGTAGACAGTTAACATGTGTGAAATCATGCATTGCAGCTAAAGGGTCTGGGGGAGCGCTGTGAGCTCCCCCAGTGGGGTCCGGGGCAGAGCCCCGGAAACTGACGGAATTTTAGGAATTCTGACGCCTTTCCTGGCTTCAAACGATGATACGTATTAGACATTGCTTAGGGCGCCACAAAAATAAAGACAGTAGGGTAATGAACAGTAGGGAAAGACCTTTTTTTTTTAAAACCCCTCCCATGCCTTAAATTTATTTTTGGTGGCTTTAGAAGAATGCTGGACACCACGCTGGACACACGAAGACTCAGAACTATTTTTTTTTATTATGAAAAGCAAGTGATTTAACTCTAGTGATTACCTAATAGGTCCAGTGTTATTTGTTATCACACTGCAGGTAGCCTATTTCGGCGTTTCGTGGGGTGGGATTTTTCAACAGCAGTGTTTGATGCAAATAATAAAGGGCAGAACCAGAACAAAGTTTGGTGGGAGAGGGGGTTCGCCGATTGTTTTTTTTTTTTCAATTTTTCTTTTGATTAATTTTTGTCTTAGTTTAGCTACATTTTTCCGAACAATTTCGGCAGTTTTTGCGAGTTAACATGGAGGGGACCACAGGGACAGGCCCTTCAGCTTTATTCTCCTCGGCACCCTTCTTGGATCTGCCCTCGACAATAATTGAATTTCAATTTCTGCATTTTAAAACATGGAAATAGGACCTAAGCGTAGTTAAGGACACGAACTTGCTAGAAGTAAAGGAAAGACAAAATTGAAAATTTAAGCCCACTTTCAGCGAAAATGGTCATGGTGTCAAGGTGCTAGGCCAGGCTTTAGTATTCTTATTTTACCTAATTGCGGGAAACATACATGACGATAATCTGATACAGATCATTCTCAATGGGGTTACTCTGCACCTTGAAAAAGTAAGGAGTAGGAAAAATTCAGGTCTTACCTTCCTAAGCTTAAATAGTCTAAGTGTCAGTCTTGTAGCTGGTTGCAGAAGTCTTAGTTTTGCCACCGAATTCCAAGTTCTTTTGACCGGGCGCAGAACGGCCTTTAATAACCATATTCTTCCTAACCGAGATTGCCTTCCGTTCCTCTCCCGACTTTCATCGTTTTAAAGCATATTGAAGAATTGTAATCGGTTCGGTCATATAGCTAACGGGACAAGACCCGACATAGCCTTTGCCGTCAACAGTCTAGCTCAGCAACCCCCAGAAACAGACCACTGAGTGCATCAAGAGGGACTCCAGTGAACCAAGGACATCCACCCCAGGCATCACATCCACCCCAGGCATCAGAGGGAATCCAGTGAATCAAGGATATCCACCCCAGTTATTACAGTCACCAAGAGGGACTCCTGGGACGCAAGGTCAATCACCACGCATACCAGCAACTGAACCAAGAATTCTTACGCCACAAGAAGACACTACTAGGCAACAAGTACCAAGGGTCACGCCTCTACAAGGACATCCGACCCAAGAAAATCCTACCCAACGAATAACAAGAGCTAGAGCCTTGAGGGAAGGCATAACCATCCCTGAACTTTCGTTTGATACTTCGTCGGAGGGGGACCGAAGAGCCTTGAATGTTTATACTTCCAAAGCCCAAACGAAAGATTATCTCGAAGATGATGAAGAAGGGGACTACGTACTAGTCTTGTATTCCACACCTGAAGAGCCAAGCAGTGTTTCAGAAGCTTTATCAGGCCCAGATGCAGACTTATGGAAAGCGGCCATGACCGAAGAATATGGCTCACTAATAGCAAAAGGCACATGGGAACTAGTTGACCTACCACCCGGAGCACATACCATTGGAAGCAAGTGGGTGCTAAAAATAAAGAAAACTGTAACCAGGGAGGTAGAAAGATACAAAGCCAGACTGGTAGACAAAGGGTACGGTCAGAAATACGGACAAAGCTATTCCGAGACGTACTCGCCTGTTGCCGGATTAGCAACCATACGTCTACTAATAGCAGCAGCTGTCGAGAAAGATTATACGTAGACCAATACGATATTACTACAGCATATTTAAATGGTTACCTAGGCAATGAGGAACTTGTATACATGGACCAGCCTGAAGGTTTCGTCAAAGAGGGCCAAGAAGACAAAGTGTGCCGAGTGATTCGCAGTCTTTACGGCTTGAAACAAAGTGGGCGTAGATGGTACAGTCGTTTCGCCCAAGAGGTCCAGAAGCAAGGGATGAAGAGATGTAGGACTGACGCATGTGTTTTCTACATCCATGAGGGGAAAGATCTGCTTTTACTAATAGTATATGTCGATGATATCGCAGCCATCTCCTCGAGTCCCAAGATGCGTCAACTAACGAAGGCAATCCTAACGTCGAGTTTTGAAATTCGATCACTTGGACCAATTAGCTACATGCTAGGCATAAAGTTCACCAGAGCGCAGGATGGCTCTATGGTCCTTAACCAGACGCATTACATCAACAAGGTACTGACAAAGTTTGGGATGCAAGATTGCAAGCTTGTGTCCACGCCAACCCTGTCAAAGGACCAGCTAACAAGAGAAGTAGACTGTCTTGACAAAATTCCAGTACGGGAATTGGTAGGATCACTATCCTATATAGCTAACGGGACAAGACCCGACATAGCCTTTGCCGTCAACAGTCTAGCTCAGCATACCTCAGCGCCAACTACTGAGGACTGGCAAGCAGGAAAAAGGATCCTGAGGTACCTTCAAGGGACTAAGGACAAAAGCCTCGTACTGCAACCCGACCACACGGGATTGCAGATCATCACCGATGCCAGCCACGCCTCGGACCTGAAGACAAGACGCTCCACAACGGGAATTGTCGCCACGTATGGTGGATCACCGTTTCCGTGGAGATCAAACCTGCAGAGAACTGTTTCACTCTCCACAATGGAAAGTGAGTACAAGGCCATCTCCCAGGGTGTGCAAGAATGCCTATGGACCCGGGAGCTGTTACTGGAAATCGGCTTAATCCCAATAAGCCAGAAGTCGCCGATACCGCTTCTCACCGACTCTCGAGAGCGCCCGAGCGCACGCCGTGAGCTACATCGAGAAGAGCCGGACAAAACACATAGACATTATTTACCATCATGTCCATGAAAGAATAGAAGATAGAAGTGTAGACATCCGTTACGTCCCGACAAAATGCAACGTAGCGGATATACTTACCAAACCACAATCTGGCCAAAGGCACGAATATCTTACCGATCTACTGAGTGTCTTTCACGCCAGATAAAGCCCTTGTGTCAGGGGGGACTTTGTTAGTGTGTGCATGTTTATTAGCGTAAACAGGACTGAAGTGCACAAACTAACATGACCCAAGGGGCAGATAACCTTGTCCAAAAGAGCCCCATATGAACATTGAAAAATAACCAGGTGCACCTTGCAATTAACTGGCGTGTAACTGGGCAACTGAAAATAGCAGGAAGCCCAATGAAGAAGGCTTCCAACCTCACTCCAACTGACTGGGTCGGCCATGACGCATCGTTCTCCCCTTTGGCCTATTGAAATTTCAAAATGTAGTTTGCATGTTTCATTAAGTAAACTTAAACAGTTAATTCTACATCTGCCTATTTCCTTCCATGGATTAGACCTCAACAATCACTCCATACAAAATGCGTACGTACAGTATGTAACTTCAAGAAGAGCGGCTTCCGTGCAATACGCAGGCGCAGCTGCTCGTTCATTCATTCATCAATCGTATAATGACGCCATAAACCGCATCTAGTAAACAGCGGCTATCTGTGGTTGAAACTCGAAATTTCGATGTCGTATTTGGAGGACAAAAAAACTTAGCAAAACCTACGTTGCTTGCAAACTGAGAAGGGTTAATTTAGTAGGAAGAGCCAATAGGTGTGAAACTTAGCACGAATAAATAAAAGAGTAACCGAGTAGTACAAAAAAATGAAATATTTAAAATAATACACTGAATTTCCTTTTTAACTTATTTATTTCTGCCGAGAGGCAACTAGGGCGAGAGGCCAGTTGGGAATTCCCGACCCCCCGACCTTGCCAGTCCGCCTCTGCATGTGAACTCTGATTCGCAAGCTCGTTCGACAAATTGGTCAAACGCAATTGGTCAATATGTCGATGCCACAACATACCATTCTGCATACGTACAACATATGAACATGGACCGCTGACAGATTCCACAACACCAGGTAAACACTTAGAACCTTTGGCATAATTTCTAGCATACACAGGCTGCTGCAAAGAGAAAGATCGTATAGACACATTTGTTAAGTTACCCTTGGCACAACCGCTTTGCTTTTCCGTAACAGTCTCTGTTAAATCTGGGTGCAACAAGTCCATGTGTGTTTTCAACCGCCGACCTTTCAACAGTTCAGATTGTGACATACCGGTTAATGAATGTGGAGTAGTTCGCTGTGCAAACACGTAACGCGCAAGACGTACTTGCCAGTTCCCAACAACAATTCTTCGCAGAGCAAGCTTCACTGATTGGACAGAACGTTCAGCCTAATCATTGGTCGCGGGATGAAAAGGCGCTGAAAACGTATGCTTGATTCCGTTCTTCTTGACAAAATCTTCAAATGCCGCAGAAGTAAAACTGGCACTATTATCTGAGACGATACGATCTGGCAGTCCTTCTGATGCAAATAACATGCGCAGGTGATGAATTGTAGCTTCACTGGACATAGAAGATACGGGCATGACTTCAAGCCACTTTGTGCGGGCATCTACGACAATCAGAAAAACCTTGCCTTGAAATGGACCGGCAAAATCAATGTGGAGACTAGACCAAGGCTTGGCTGGCCAATTCCACACACAGGATTTAGTAGCAGAAGGCATGTTTCTGGTTGACTGACATGCATTGCATCGGCCAACACATGCCTCAATATCACCATCGATCCCAGGCCGCCGCACATAACTTCTGGCAACAGACTTCATACTGACGATCCCAGGATGTCCAGCATGCATAACATCGAGTACTTCACGTCGAGCAGGTGGTGGGATGACAGCACGTGCTCCCCACAACAAACAATGCTTATGGAATGACAGTTGATTTCTTCTAATAACATACGGCTTAAATTCCAGGTCAGGCAAATCATTCGATGTTCCACTGACGACCCAGTGAATGACTCGGGAAATCACAGGATCCTTAGCTGATAAACGAGCCACATCCTTATCGCCCAGAGCAGTAATGCTTTCCAACATGAGAACCTCAGATGGATTGCTGACTTCTGATGGAGTAACTGGTAGAGGAATCCTACTAAGCGCATCAGCATTCGAGTGAAATTTCCCTGGGCAATACTGGATATCGTAAGTGTAAGCGTTTAAGAGTAATCGCCAACGCAACATTCTAGGAGAAATCATGACAGGTATCGGCTTATGGGGATGCAACAGTCCAAGAAGGGGTTGATGATCGGTTATAATTTCAAAAAACCTACCACAGAGGTACTGGTGGAACCTCTTGACACCAAACAGGCATGACAAAGCTTCCTTGTCTATCTGGGCATAGTTGTGTTCTGCAGATGACAACGTACGAAACGCACATGCGATAGGAGCTTCAGTTCCATCTGGTAAGATGTGATGCCTGTGTGTTTGGGGGCAAAGTGAGGACTTAAGTGTGTGCCCTTTAATGTTTTATGCCTCTTTAATTATCAGTATTACTGCTTAACTAGCCATGTTTAATTACTGTTAGAGTCGAGCCAGGTTGGGTTTACGAGCGTTACCAGACATATTGGAAAATTAAATAAAAACTAAAATTCAGATTCAAAAGTTTAAAACATTAAATTATTACTTTAAATTCATCGTTTGTCAGGATAGTCTACTATAGTCTACTAAACAACCCGTCTCGTCCTAACTTTATCTGTAACTGCTAATTACTAAAAAATGTGTCAACTGTGCAAAATAACGAAACCATGTGGCAATCTTTTAAAAACATGAAAATCCAACAATTTTAATTAAAAATAATAACATCAACAGTAATTGTACACACCAACATAAATTTACAAATGATGCAAATTTATGTGCAAAAGCCGTCGTTCATCTTCATAACTTTCACCTTGAAAAAAAATTAGTTTCACCGTCAAATTCCCCAAACACAAAATTACCAAAATTCACAAATACTTGTATGCTTGTTTTTCAAGCCCTGAATTCTTTTCTTGTTAAGTAGTTACATTTTCCAGGCATCCCAAGTGTTCAAAACTCTTGAGGATGTGTTATCAACTTTGTTACAAAATATTTGCACTCTCCTAATTACTGTGTGTCCGCTAATCTAAACATCCTAAAATTCCTTAATTAATGAGCCACATCGTTTCCAATTAATTTTCGAAATAAATCAATCAATTCCTAAAAAATTCCCTATTTCATTTTCATTCTTTTTCCTACCAATACTCACTCAATCTGTCTGGTGATCTTTAGTCTTTACAGTTGTTCATGGGGCCAGTGTTTCCGATCGTGTTGCATTGCTCATGTAAATCTCTGCGGCAAACTTGGTTCATTTGTCTGCTAGGGCATCTCGCACTCTCGTAAAAAGTCGGTCAAGCGTCTACCTTGTTGTCATCGCTGGCAGTCGGGGAGAGAGAAAGAGATTTTTCCGCTCGCCTGTCGTTATATCCTTTGCTGGGCCGACCAGCGCCCTCTGTGCTGTTTTGCATTCAAAAAGCTAATCCGATTAAACCAATTTAAATTAAATTAAATAAAACTGCTCTTAATAAATTATAAAAAGTTCTGACTATTTTTTTAATTCAATATAGGCCTAATTATGTTTAAAATTACCTGCCGTAATTTAAGAATGATAAATCTAAAATTAATTATGAAAATCTTATTCTCATTGACTGTCCTTGAAGATGTTGTTAAACTGTTTTTCCCAATTAGTATTAAAATAACGTAGTGGCTCACCAATCTAATATTGCTATAATATTGCTATGTAAACTATAATGGCTTAAAGCTGGTTGTCTAAAATAAAAACCATAAATGCAATCTAAAAATCGTGAATAAGTTTTAGTTTCAGTTTCGGATTCTTGGCCTTTACACCTCCACCCGGTTCGTGAAGAAATTGCTCTCAATTTCTCATAAGCAAATCACATTCCTTTTTAAGATCTCAAAACCTTTCTCAAAATCCACATCAAAACCTTTCACTGAAACCATTAAAGCATAAAACTAACAGCAATATAAAATGCCATGACAATCTACCTTTAAATAGCAAAATAAAATTCGAGCCATGACAATCTACCTTTAAAGAATAAAAAAAATCGAATTGTCATCCTGGTATCCACCTCATCAATGTGGCAAATCATCAAAACAAAACACAATCATACCATTACTCAAATATTTCAAAAATAGTACACTTATTGAAGTACTTAAATCACCTTAAAAAATTAAATGCCTTCTATATCAAATACTAAATTGCTCTTAATCATCCGTGTAGGGGAGCAGTTTAAAAAAAATAACCATCGTAACTTTCATCAACCTTAATCATTGTTCATCAACGTCCCATGAACTTTTAAATTCAACAAGTCTTGTTTCACAAAAATGCCATCACTGAAGTATCTTGAAGTGTCCTTTTCTCTCTAAATTCAACTGCTTTTCCTATTCATACTCTTCATTTCACGAGTGTCTCTTTATTATTCAAATCTTCCGTTAGTTTCGCGAGTGTTTCTTTCCTTTAAACAAAGTCATGTTCTCTAAATTCAATTTCATTCATCGGACTGGCGTTCATTTTTATTTTCCTTTGCCGTGCACACTGCATCCAAACTAGCTACATCCACAGTTCAATAGTCCCCTTAAAGGGATATACCTCCCAGCACCATTTTGTCGATCCTCCACATCAAATACGGCCCCAAAGGTCTATTTCCTTACCGTTAGACTTTCCCTTGCTAAAAATCCTTTTTAAAATGTGGCGTCTAGGAGATTTTCTGTTGAATATAATATAACTTTATTTACTAACGACCCATCAATAAATCATGCATTGCGCGCGTACAATAATCATGACGTTTCATCTCTGTGTGTACATCTACTAATTTTCTAATAATTACCATGAGATCTAAAATCTAATAGACTAATGCGGTAAAAATTAAAATTAAATATTCCAATAGATCGCCGAAGCAAAATTGTAAGACACTAGTCTAGAAAATTATAAATTGTGATTTTAAAATACGAGAATCATTCCGGTTTTTGACAACACAATCAATGGGTTCACGCTGGCTGGACTATTAGGCGCAATGCCAATTGAGGTAGTAGCAATGTTTTTCACTGCGAGGAACGAAGCTACCGTCTCAGTTGACCTTAGCTGAGGTAAATACACGGATGTGATCGTCGCGTGGGTGTTGTGAGGCAGGCGGTATGTTGCTTTAACATAAACAAAAGTCTGTTGGCTTGTTGGAGTCAGGTAACTCATCGCCTGTTTTCCCTGCTTGGGCCGTGGTGCGCTGTTGAAAATAGGGATGGGAAGGGGGGCATCATGTGCCTTCTTTATCCGTTCCCCATGACCATTGCTAATCGTGATTTTTCCCGATCGCTTTTCGTGCCAACTGGAGTCGTTTTCCTCCAACAGAAGTCTGGCAACATCACGTAACCCATGCATGCTGTGCTGGAATCTTCTTATACTGAAGGAACACATAAAACTTTCTCGAACATCCCGTTTAAAACTCAATTTCTTTCCATAGTGAAGACTCAGAATAACTGCTTGCTTCTGTAGTATTTTAACGATATCTCTCCCCCATCGCCATTAATGTAGTCTTTGTGAGTAGCCCCGGCGCCAGGCGACCAACAATTCAAATCTCGTGCATTTTGCTCATCACGCCGCCAAATCGTGTAGTAACAATGTCCGTAAGCTTCACTGGCATTTTTATTGGTGTACTGCAGAAAACAAAGTTCGTATTTCTTGCTTGTTGAACATAAAAGTCTTTTCGTGATATGAGTGAGTAATTTTCGCCATCCTTTACAATCGTTAAGCTAAGCTATCCTATACTTTTTTCGGCTCTGAGCCACACTGAAGCTTCTGAAATAAAAATTCCCTGAAACATCCTACATTACAATCACCTGCGTGCCATTTTATTATTATTTGTGCCGATTTATTACGATTTGTGCCATTTTACTTCTTCAATAATAACATGAATGTAATCAAACCAACCTTTTTATTTCAGTAATATTTAGCACTTTAGTCTTCACTTTCCATTAAAAAATTGTGTACATAACAATGTAAACCTTTTACTTCACAATTCAGCATAAACATCGTTTGTAACTCATTTTAGGCTACCTTTTTGCCCATTTCTCTGTCTGTGTTTCATTTTTCTCTTTTAAATTCTTAATTTCTCATCAATGAGGCTAGCAATCTTTCTAAATGCCATTCAAAACTTCAGTTTGTTTCCCATTTACAACTTGGGGCGGAAAATTAAAATTATGAAGCTGAGTTTTAAAGATTCGTGGAACTTAAAAATAAGGTTTTCTCATGTTTTGCTAAACAGCTCCACAATGTAGAAAGTAAATCCTTATAACTAATTCTCCTCTCATAAAATTTATGTTAATTTAGACCAAATTAAGAGAGGGATACTTTGCTTCGCAATAATGTTATTTATCATCATTCTGCTTATAAATTCATGTCACATTACTTCTGCTTTACTTGTTAGTGTTTCCATACTTGCTTTACAATAAAAACATGCTTATTTGCAACATTAAAACTTCGTATTTGATTCTCCATTTATACCTTCATAAAATTTTGCTTGACACTTGCTTCACAACACTTGTAAATCACCTTCTGCTGGTACTAAATCGGTACCAAACTCATCACTTGTCACATTTGCGTCTTTTTCAGCTTGTCGTCTATTATTTACCTTTCTTTTCTGTCTCAACAATTTAAGTAAATTAACGAATGGCTGTGCGTGCCTCACATAACAAATAGCTTTTACAACAATTATTAGTACTATTACTATTCCAAAACCATACCATACATAATAAATCAAATTCATTCTTTGTTTCGCTGTCATTTCTTTTTCTGCTTGTTAACTGCTGTTTTACATTTATTAATGCTTCTCCATCTAAGTGCAAATTCGGCGATCTATCGCTTAAATTTACATTATAATCACTATCATTCTATATCTTTGAAAAATTATTTAGAAACGAAGTATCTACAATATTCCAAATTCCTTCTAATGGTGGAATGAATAAACTTTCACCTTTTACATTAATATTTGATTTTCCTCTCAAAAATGGTACTAACTTGTAGTCAACGCCTTCTAGAATGCAATTCTTATTTACTTTTACTGTGCTTAACCCTTTGTTTAAAATTAAGCACTTTACATTTGTTTCTGCTGTTCTGTCATCTTTACATATCAACTGTATTTGAATCTGCTTAAATGTACTGTAAATCCATTCATCATCCCTTATATGCAAAAAGAATGTTTGTGGGTTTTTTTAACATTTTCTGCTTACATAGTGCTTTTATTTGTTGTATATCTCCATAAACATAGCTTTTTCACATGCTGCGTGAGATGATTTTCTTATTACTTCTGTTGTATCACATGTTTCTTTGTTATCTGTCAAGCATTTTACAATTGTATCCATTGTCAATTACACGTAATGTTGTGTTTCCATTTGAATTCCCACATAGCTATACTTATTATCATACTGCATTGCGATGCCTGAGTTTGTCTGAAATACAGGGAAAGTAGCCACTTGGAAAAATCGGAAGAGACCTTGCGAAGAAACCAACGGAATTTTAGCAAACATTCTCAGTTTCCCAGTTGACAAAACCGTGCTATCAGTTTCAATAGAACGATAAAAATGATGCACCTCGCTTTGTTCTACACCGTACAACAAGCGATAGTTCCCTGGTAGTAAGCCTGAAATCTCAACTAGATTTCGCTGTAACATGACAGGGTTTACAAAATATGTAGATAATCGGTGCCCTGCCAACATTTGTAATGTGCTTTCAAAAGATTGGAGCTCGTCGTGCATATGCAGAGCTGTATTCTCCAAAAGCCTTGTAGCCATTCACAACCATAATAGTGTGTCATAAGTGCGCATTTTCATATCAAAGTCTCTCAGATTCTGTGACCACTTCTCCAGTACCTCAGTATTTCTTATAACTTGTATTCTTGTATGATTTAAAACTGTTACTAATCCATTTAATGCATTTTGGTGTTTAAACATTGTACTTTTCATTATTTCCACTTGTTTATTTAATTCTAAAATCTGTGTTTCGTCTGCAACACCAAATAAAAACTTAAGTATTGTTCCACCTACATTTATTAATCCTTTTATCTCTTTGTGTACTTGTATTGCCTTCTGTTGCAAGATCAACTCTTCTAAAAACTAATTCACTTGATACACTCCAAATATAAGGTTTTGTGGTTCTAATCATCTCTGGTTTGCCTGTTGTTATTTGTGTTGTCTCTGTTGTATATAATTGCTCTGTGTTGGGGGGGGGGGCAGTTTCCCTCTTGACTTTAACTTTCTTACGTAATTTTGGTCTTAACTTCTCAGTTACTGTTCTACTTGTTAAATGTGTTGCTATCTTTAAAGTCGTCAATTTACCTTGTGCTTCTGTTATTAGCCTCTGAATGTATTTTAATTCATGTGTTGCAATAAACTCTACAAGTACAGTTAAGTTTCCATAAAATGTTCCTTTAGACAATTTCTCTTTTAATCCCTTTAAAGCCTATATTAAATAATGGATTACCCTATCTAACTGTTTTGTTTCAAAATCGATAGCAAGTACCCATAAACCATTTTCCAAATATTTTTCCATCACTGGTGCAAAAACCGCTCCTGCATTTAAGTCATGTTTCTCTGAGTCATTGTCTGTGCCCGTACCGAAAGACAAATCCACCTGTGCGTGAGTAATTGGTCCGAAAATAAACATTACTGTGATCACTTGATTCATCATTGTACTGTCTGTCCCTGTACTTTGGTTTAATTCAACACATGTTTTTCAGCTACCTGCAGCGCAGTGTAAATCTTTTCCCTTGTCACAATGGCGTGTTTAAATTACTAGTACCTGCCTGTCCCTGATTCTTTTGTGGAACTACGAGATCAAATTTCTTCCCTTCTCTCTGCAGCTCTGCAAGTACAGAATGAAAACTCGAATTGAAGACTTGCAGAGTGAGTGGCAAACAAAACTATTAAATTAACTTTGATCAAACTCAAACGAATTAAAGTTGCTTGCTTTCTAAGCTGAAACCTATGTCAATTCATCTTCGGAATTATTCTCTAATCTCTCATTAAAACTTACTTCTTCATTACAAAATTTTTATAAGAAAGAAAGAAACTTTGAAAAAGAGTTTATCTTGCATAATTAAAATTCAAGTCAACTCTTTAACTTTAAAACATTATCTTGCCTTCTAGCTTTGCTAAAGTTATCTTCATCAACTTGTTACCTTCAGAATCTTAATTATTCAACATTCATTCCATTTTCCTAAATATGGTGATCGCTCAATTTTGATTCAATGTTCGTTTGGGTATACCCATTCATACACATTCATGCAATGAACCAAGATTCTGAAGTTGGGGGGGGGGGGCGCTTAAAACCTTAACTCTTACAACTTGAATATCAATTCTCGGCATTCTCAAATACTTTAAAAAAATTATCTGTGGTTAAAATTTTTCCTTAAAATTTTTCCTTTCTCTCTTTCCTGAATTTTCTCTTTCCTGAATTTTCTTTGACCTCGCTTCCTCCACTCAGTGTTTATGTAGCTTACAAAAAAAAAAATAATAATAAAGCGATTCATTCATACCAACCGTTAGAAAATCATAATACAATAACTATCATAAAACCGATGTGTAGTGTTTTCAGCGTCATTTTGTGCTGTTATGTATCTGTTTGAGGCAAAACCTTTCTTGATCTCTTCTTCTTAAATGTGCTTTGGCAATACCCATGGGTGGCTTTCCACATCACCTCTTGATCTAGTTTGATAACCATGCATAGGTTCTGGTGGGGGTGGGGTGCGGCAACAGTGGCTGGGGTTAGTTCCGGAGCTATCCCTTGACCTGCCAGTCCCAATTCTACTCCTGTGGGTGCTGTAGACATACTGGGGGTAAGGTTTACGATACTTCCACCCTTTGTTCCTACATTTACAATTGGTGGTGTTGCTGCTGTGCTTGGCACCGTTGCTGTAGGCTGAATCTGTCTTTGTCCTTGATTAAAAGGTAAAACAAAACCTTGCAAATCGTCTATCCATGTAGTTTCATCTTGTGCTGTTTCTTCATTTTTCTCATTTTCCTCTTGTTTCTTTTCTTCTGCTGTCGTTGCTTCTATTTCTTCATCTGAGGATTCATTAGTGGATACATCTATTTGCAAAAAGTCTGGGTGCGCTTTCTTTAAGCAATTTATATGTACTGTTGTCTCTGTTCCACTCTGTTGGTTCTTTATCGTTACAGCCACATCTGAAGTGATTTTCTGTATTACCCAGGGTCCTGAATACTTCTGTCTGAACTTGTGGTACTCTCCTTTTTTGGTTTTACATTCCAGCAAGTAGACTTTATCTCCGACTGTCAGTTCTTTTTCCTTGGCATTTCTGTCATGATACTTCTTGTACTCTTTAGCTGCTTCTCCAGATTTCTGTTTTGCCAGTTCCCTTGCAAATTCTGCTCTTTCGGCGATTTGTTTGTCTAGTGGTGGGTCTACATCATAGTTCATCCTTCTTGGAGTTACATCCACGGAAAACAACTCGTTTCTTTTTCTGCCATAGAACAACTCATAAGGGCTAAACCCTGTGGATGAATGTACTGTCGCATTATATGCGGACATAACATATGGGAGGAATTCGTCCCAGTTTTCAATTTCTCATCCACGAAGTGTGATAGCATCTTTAGAATCGCCTGGTTTACTCGTTCACATCGCCCGTAGCGTTTAGGTGAATATGGTAAACAGTTCACCTGTTTGATTCCTGTCAAGGTGCATATCTTCTTGAGGATATTTCCTGAAAATTCTTTACCGTTATCAGAGTACAGTGCCCCTGAAATTCGCCCATTCGGCAGTAAGATATGGTCCACTATTGCTTTTGCTACTGAATCTGCTGTTTTATCAACTATGGGAATCGCCCACGCAAAACGTGTTGCTTGATCTACGCCAACTAGACAATTTCTGTTTCCATTTTCTGTGAGAGGTAGTTTTGTAAGTAAGTCAATCGATACAAACTCCATTGGGGTTGAAATCTGTTTAAACTCTTGCATTGGAGCAATTTTCTGCGTTTTCGGTACCTTGTGCAAGGCACATGATGTACAAGCTCTTATGTAGTCCTTCACAGTTTGTGAGAATCCTGGCCACCAGAATAGTTTAGATGTTCTGTCTGCTGTCTTTTTATGGCCCATGTGTGATGCTAGTGGATTATTGTGAAAAACATACAATATCTCTCTTATCATAGCATCAGGTGCAACTAAAACTTCCCACTTTTCTGTTATGCCATTTATCTGCATTCCTGGTCTTCTCATGAATAGTATATCATCAATGTCTAAGATAAAACGCTCAAAAGGTGATGGTGTTTACCCTGTGTATTCTTCTTTGCTTCCCGATTCCAGATGCTGTATGATTCCTTTATACCTTGGGTCTTTCTCTGTGCTTTCTTGATGTCATCCCTATTCCAAATTGGTTCTCCCTGCATTTCCTTGGACTATCATCCAATAGTCTCACATATGCTCTGCTTAGCCCATCGGCATTGGTGTTCATCTTCCCTGGTTTGTGTATGATTGTCAGGTTGTAATCTTGAATCGTTAGCGCCCATCTTGCTAATCTTCCATTCAACTGTTTTATTGAAGATAGCCATTGCAGTGATGAATGATCTGTGTATACCGTTACTTTTCTGCCCCAAATGTAAGGTCTAAATTGATCAAATGAATAGATGAGGCCGAGGAGCTCTAATTCTGTGACGCTGTATTTTTCCTCCTGAGCCGTCATCTGTCTCGACGCATAACACACTGGGTGCTCACGCCCTTCATCCACCTGAGCGAGCACACAACCAAGTCAACTTGAACTATCCAGTCTTTTGTCATGTCTGGTGCTCTTAATACTGGTGCTGTTGTTAATTTCTCCTTCAGCTCTTTAAATGATTTCTCTGCATCACTTGTCCATACAAATTTTGTATCCTGTTTGGTTAATTCAAACAATGGGCGCGCGATTTACGCATAATCCTTTATCAGTCTTCTGTAATATCCTGAGATACCCAGATAAGCTTTTATCTCTTTAGCATTCTTTGGTCTTGGGAAGTCTTGTATTGCTTTTATTTTCTGGGGGTTCGGTCTCGATCCATTTTGATCAACAATGTAGCCCAAAAATGCAATTTCCGTCTTGAAAAGTTCACATTTCCTGTATGCTAATTTCAATCCGTGCTCCCTTATCCTTGAAATCACCAGTTCCAATACTTCGAATTGCTGCGAAATCGAATTTGACCAAATTATAATGTCGTCCATATAAAGTAATGCATTGTCGACACCGAACAACATTGAAGACAAAGCTCTTGAAAATGTAAATGGTGCGTTTATCAATCCTTGTGGGAGACGTATGTACTCAAACCTTTGAGTTGCTGTTGAGAACCCAGTTTGAGCAATTGAATCTTTGTGCATAGGTACACAATAGTAGCCGTCTTGCAAATCTAATTTTGAAAAATACTTGGCGCCATGTAGTTGATCTAAAATGTCTGCTATTCGAGGGATGGGGAAAGATTCTGGGCGAGTAATCTTGTTCAACCATCGAAAGTCGTTTACTACTCGGTACTTGCCCGGTTCTTTCTTTGGAACAATCATTACTGGACTCGACCATGCGCTTTTTGAAGGTCTTATAACTCCCTTTTTCAACAATTCATTCATTTTATCATCTAAGATAGGTCTCATTGCATATGGAATATGGTATGGTGGTCGATAAACTGGTTTTTCATTTCCTGTGTTGATCTCATGTCTGATTTCTCCTGTGTACTCCTTAATTTCTTCATCTGTTAATCAGAAATATCTCTGTGATGAATGATCATTTCTTGCATCCTTTCTCTTTCTGTTGTTGACAACTGCGTCAATGGAAAAGCATTTATTAGGATTCCTCTGTCATTCTTTGAACATTTTGCTTGTTTTGATCCTATTTTCTTTACTTTTTCTTTTCTGTTTGACCAATCCTCATATTCAATAGTTCTTCCTGTATCTGCAGTTTCATATACTCCTACTGTGGTATTCTTTGACAAATATACTGGATATGCATTTGCGTTTCTTATTCGCATTGGTACTTCTGCCTTCCATTTTACTTTAACTAGTGCATTCCCAATTTTGATGTCTGCTGGTGCCTTCACATTCTCAATCGGTTCAACAACTCCTACTGATCCTTTCCTAATTCCGCTTAGAATCTTGCACCTACAAATCATTTCTGTGCTTCCTGGAACAACCAAATCTTCAGCCAATTTGACTGTTATATTCTCATGTATGGTGGCTGCCTTTAATCTTGCTCGTTGTCTGTCTCTGTATGTTAACTTGCCTCTTTGCGGTTCGTGTAGGTCATCGGTCCCAGCTGCTTGTGGCCATTCTACACTTTCATGGTACAAAAAGAGAGGAATCCTTCCTATTTTGTGAGGCTGCTGCGTTGTATCTTTTATTGTTACCGTATTATTTTCTGCCGAAATACTCATCATGAAATCGAAAAAACAATCTTTTCCTAGCAAAAATGGAACATCTCCAGTTACAATTTTGTCCACAACGAAACAAAATATCCAGATAGGGTACCAAATATCCACTATGCAGATGTAAACTTGTGCCTGTAGTTCCTGCAGTCGTTGGCCATGTCCCCATGTATGTTTCTGGTTTTTCATGTTCATTTAAGAATCTGTCCCAAAAATCCTTTCCTGCTAATGTAATATCGCTTCCAGTATCTAAATGTGCTGTTGCTTGCGCCATCGACTTTTATGCCGATGTAGGGACGAGCATGTCTGGCTTATGAAGTCTTGTTTAGTGCGGTACATGACATATTTCTTCTTTATTTCTTTCTGTTAGCTTCTCTGGCTTTGTCTTGGCTCTTAATTTCTCATTTCCTTCGATTAACTGTATTATCACATCTAGAGCATGCTGCTCATTCTTTTCTTGTATTAATCTTTCCAAGGCTGAACCAGTTTCCACCTTTTTCTTGTCTTGCTGCATTGGTGGCGGGCTAACTAGTTTTTTGGCTGCTCATTATTCCGCATTTCTGAAAAAATAAATCTCCTGCATTCTCGTGCATGATGCCCAGGCGACAAACACAGTTGACATATTTCTTCTTGCTCTCGGTGTCTGTGTAACGGCTGCGAAAACAACTAGTGAACGCTTGCTTTACTGAGCACTGCTAGTCTAC
>JAHWFP010022148.1:87485-108141 GCA_023313725.1 Lithobius niger | reverse complement strand
ACCATACATATAGGCCTACCTGGGTCAGGACTTCTGAGACATACTGTCTGCACTTCTTCCTCAAGTGTAAAAATCTAAGGTTCTAATTATCTGTAAAGGCCCTTGATGCCAGATGGGCTCTGGGAATCACACATAAAAAAAAAACTGCTCTCCTTTCCCCCATAATGCCTGCCTGTTATCAAGGTCTAACATCAGTCTTAAACAGTTGACGTACGGCCGGATGCACCTCTATGTGCCAGCTCTGCCGCAGCCAAGGAATGGTGTTAGTAATAGTTATTGGTTAAAAACTATTGGTTATCGATTTTTAAACCACGGCTGCGATGATTTGGCCGCGAGACATGCAAATCATCGCAGCCGTGGTTTAAAAATCGATAACCAATAGTTCTTTAATAAATAACATATTTATATCACGGTTGGGACGTCAAGCTAACTCGTATTTAATTAAAACGTGTTTCTGTTTTGTGAAAATTGCTTCGAGAAAACGTTGATTTTAGTTTGCGGGGGGGGGGGGAGAGTGTGTGATAGGTGGACGAGTCAATTTCGCTCAAACTTTGTGGAGGGAGGGGGGTGGGGAGATAGACACAAGCGTCGGTTAGCAATACAAGCTTGGTTTACGCTCGAGCCTCCTCGTGTTTATCGAAGCGTTTATCGTGTTTGGAGCGAATAATTTGATATGTGAGACAGCAGGGATAAAGCTGGGACATTCTGGGAAGGTATGTAATTCATTTTGTACGTTTGTAGTTTGAGAATTGTTTAAAAAATACGGTAATAGGGTATCGGTATGCGTGAAAGTCATTCCATTTCAGTTTGTGGAGTGAGGGAGTAGAGGGGTCGGGAGGTAACTCGAGTGAACACGCCTAGAGGGCCAGACATGTGAGAGTTTGCAGGGAACGGATTTCGTTCATTTTAAGTAATTAGTTTTGTACGTTTTTATTGCGTTACGTTTTTCTTTTGCACGCTGTATTTGGTTGTTGGTGTGCGCGTTCCCGGTCACGTGATCCGGAAGTATCAAAAGTGTGGGTTATCAGCAAAAGTGTGGGTTATCGGCAAAAGTGTTGGGTAACTTGATAACCTACACTTTTTGCGATGACGCACACTTCCGGTGTTGGTTAATGGGATTTAACCTACGGAAATTTAGCATGGCGTTGAGTTAGCGTGACGTCACAGCCGTGGTATAAGACCTATTAGGGTTGATAACAAGGTCTATTCATGTGCCACGCGGGTCGGTCTAAGTAGGCTCAGGCAGGCTTGCATGACGGGTGAGAGGTGTTGCTGGTCACGCTCCCAGAGCCGATCTGACGTCAAGGAAATTTACAGATTGTTAGCACCAAGTTAGATTAGCAACCGTTAGCAACAAATCACCGTTAGACAGAGAAGCACAATACCGTATAAGGTTAAGGGAAAGATAATAGCTATAGTGGACAGGAACAATATTATTACAGACACTGCTGCCACCTAGGCATAGGTTGGTACAAAACATATGACTGATCTCTATATTAGATAAACACGACAATATATATATACTTATAAGCACTCGTTGTTAGGTATACATAATAGAGTCTTGTTAAGTCCTCTTTGACAATAAGAACCCAGACAGGGTTGGTTAAGACGGATTAACGGCCCTAGAGGGGGGCAAGTAACTCAACCCTCCAATCATACACTGTACTAGTTTGTGGCGTCGTTTTCTTTCGAAAAGGGTTGCTAAAGTTGTGGAACAGTGTGACAGGAAAGGTAAAGAAGGGGGGGGGGGGGGGCTGAAAAGGGTAAAATTTGGATAACGTTATTTATTGAATAACCCTTACAGTCTGCGTGTACACTGTTAGATTGCTTTAAACAAATCGCAAAGCATTTATTCTAGCATTTTAATAATTTTTTGTTGTTTGGTGCGGGAGGGAACCTTTATTTACATCGTTTTTCTTCCCTCTTAGTTGTTAAAAACGACGTACCCTTGTTAGAGCTTAATTTCCGTCCATTATTTACGTTTACGATTTCCGTTAAAAGACGTGCGGAAAAATAAGCGGAAAACTCCAACGGGCCATTAGGGGACCACAAACTTACGAACAAGCGAGCCGAACTGGAGTTTAGACTGCTTTGCGCATCTCGCAACTCATTGTTCGTGCTTAAAGTTCAGAGCTTTATTTATTTATTTATATTTTTTTAAAGGTGCGTATACCTTAAAAATTCGCAAAAATAGAGGAGAAGAAAAAAACGAATGCTAAGTTTGTGCTCATGAAGAAGGAACGCTTTGGCATTGTTTGCTTCAATACTGGATTTAAGACACGAATCTGACGATGCTAGGTTCCGAATGGGTAACGTTAGGCCTTGCCACAGAGTCTTACCAAAACCCGGTGCTTGTGGTAAAACTACAGTTATACATACGGAGATACGTAAAAATTGAACTTTCATGACGCAGTTCTGAAATGGAATTGTAAATTTTATGCGCGACGAAATATAGAGTGTGTTATTGTTATATGTGTATTTAACGAAGGTACAGAGCAGTGACATTTTCCGCCATATTGGCACCAATGGGCTTTGGAGGGCATAACTACAAGGTGCACTACATAAAAATGGAGGGAAAAACAACGGAAGAGCGGATTTCTTAGGCTTAAAATAACGTTGTTTTCTCCAACAACAAAAATCGCGCGTTTTTGATCAAAGAAAACACTCTTCACAGCATCGGCTTCAGTATGACGCTCTTCTGTTTCTCTCTGCAGTGCCCCTTGCAGCTAACCCATTAAGGCTCCAGCATAGAGTTATATACAGTAATACTACGTCGTGTTGTTGCTCTATAGGGCAGTGACACGACGTAGTATTATTGCATATAACTCTATGGTGGAGCCAGTAACTGGGTTAGCTGCAAGGTGTACGGGGGGGGGGGGGGGGGGAAGAAGAGCGTTGAAGCGAATGCTATTAGACTGGATTTCTTAGACCTAAAACGCGCGATTTTTGTTGATTTGTTGGCAGTTGCTGACATTTTTAAGCAAGTGGAATCTTTATTTTCCAATTATAACCTACACTGTAAAAAATATTTCCGTTTTTTTACGGTGACAGTCAATGGTAACACTGCTAACAGGAAAATGAACGTAATTTAACGGACGTCCCGTTATCTTGAGCAACGGTTAAATTTACGGAGCATTAATTAAGTAAAGAGGAGTTGAAGTCAGGCTAAACAGTAATTATCAGGGAAATAATACGTTCAGTCTAATTACGGTACTTTATTCCGTAAAATATATTTACAGGCATGTTCCGTAAATATTTACGGACGTTGTACGGTGAAAATACGGAAATTTTTAACAGTGTACGCAGCATAAGGGATTGGAGAAAACAACGGTTTTTTTAGGCCTACGAAATCCACTCTCAAAGCATTGGCTTGACTAGAAGTGCCGTTGTTCAACCCACCATTTCAATCCAGTGCACCTTGCAGGTATCTCTCTTGTAGCCATATGACGTCACTTGACGCTGCTCTATACAAACCTGATAAATTGTACTCTTGCACCAGCGCTATCGTACAGTTGGTTTTATTATTAATATACTAATGGAAAGCCCGAAAGAAGATCGGGTCACAAAACGCTCGGAAAACGGGCTCCACTATACCTACGCAGTAGGAATGGGTATATAACTCCATTCTAACGGATTTGAGTCAACTACCGGGTGCACAGGTAGCTGCGAACACTGGGGCATCCGAATCCATAGGCGTCTTGGTCCCACAGCTGTACATCTCCGGCTTCTTACAGAACCGGGTTCGATCCTGGTGAAAGGAAGTCACTGTATATGTACGGGTTTTTCTCCGGTTGTTTCCCGCCCATTGCACGAGAGTTTTCTCCGGCTACTCCGGTTTCCTCCCTCATGCGGCAAAAAACGACTGTCCTGATGGTGGTATATCTTCCACTTAACATCTGCCGTTTTGGCCTTCAAAAAGCTTTAAGCTTATAGAGCAGTGACATTTGCCGCCATATTGGCACCAGTATGGGTTTTGGAGGGCATAACTACAAGGTGCACCACATAAAAATGGAGGGAAAAACAACGGAAGAGCGGATTTCTTAGGCTTAAAATAACGTTGTTTTCTCCAGCAACAAAAATTGCGCGTTTTAGGTCTAAGAAATCACTCTTCACACCATCGGCTTCAGTACGACGCCCTTCTGCTTCTCTCTGCAGTGCCCCTTGCAGCTAACCCATTAAGTATCCAGCATAGAGTTATATAAATAATACTACGTCGTGTCACTGCTCTATTGGCCAATTACCTTACTGGCAGATACCTTCCATTCTGTTTTATTCTATTCTTTTTTACTTGTAGAGCAACTGAACAGCCAATCAAGTCAAGTTCATTTCTACTTACATCAATTCTACTGAAAAGCAATTCTATTTCAGGTCAATTCTAAGAAATTGTTAAGAAACAAATAGAGTTTATCAATTCGGACCAAAAAATAATGCGATATCTACCCCCAAAACAAAACTTGTTAACGATTCCCGCCAAGCTTTTTCGGCCGTTTGAAGTCGTAATATCAAACGCCAAGCTCTTTCGCCACGCTAATCTCCCCACCGACTAAGACTTCAAACGTTAAATGAAATAATTGAAAATTGCGCAGTACGTAATTTTGGTATACTTCATTTAACCTTCGAACTATTACTCGGTGGGATTAGCTTGGCGAAAGAGCTTGGCGTTTGGAATCACGACTTCATATGGCCGAAAAGCTTGGTGGGAATCCTTAACAAGTTAGTAAGAATTAAATACGAAAAAACTTTCCCGCGTTAAAACCTTGAATTTTCTTCATCCACACACAAATTAACACACACGAGGTAAACATGGAAATGGTTCGGTTGGGGTGGCTGCGGTTAGATGGCTGAAATTAGCCAACATTTTCACAAAACGGCATTGAAAACCTCCCCTCACTTCCGCCAATTATGATATCTTCGACATTTTCCCTCTTAGGACAACAATGCTATTAAAATCATTTCGCTGACGTGTTGATCGCTTTTATAATTTCCCTGTCAATTCGTTAAGTTCCTCGAGTCAACAGGGACATTGTAGGGTCGCAGTTTCCTGATTGACCCAGCAGGGCACGTGTCAGTTCGTTATGCAAATTAACAATCAGGCAAAGTAGCATCCTCATTTGAAACGCGCATTTCAACTTCCTTCGGTCACGTGATCTGGTAGACTAAACTAACTTCGGTCACGCAACGTCTCCAGTTGATTAGTAGTTAGTTTAGAGGTCGGGTATAGTTAGGCTTGAAACGCACGCAAATCTCCGCGGGTGTGTTTGAAACCTACGACGCAAAAAAAAAATACAAAAAAAAAAAATGTGAGCCGCTCTGCACAGATTAAAAACTTTCTGTGTTTCTATGAAGAAAAAAAAACCACAGGAGCTAATAAATGCTTTATTCGTAGGACGTGAGAGTATCCACGTGGTAACTCTCGTTTTGTATTCCACTGTTGTTTGTACAAGGCCGTCTGGGGAAGGAGCAGCAGATTTCAGCTACTGGATCCAAGTCTGTTGATTTAACATCGCCAAAATCTTATTTTACCAAAGCAGTTTTACCAGTTTCCTTCTAACACCGCCAATCGAATGAAACGTGGAGGACCTTACAAGATGTTAGGAGTCCATTTGCGTGAAACAGTGGTGCCCAGAGGGGGGAAGGGGGGGGAGGGGGAGTCAGTGAGGACCAGCTCCTCACTGGCATTTTGGGGGTGGGGTGAAAAATATCGATACATTTATTATGTAACAACTACACATCACCAGTCACCGCAACACACAATACAACCCATCAACAGTCAACACAACACATCAATCTAGAAAACACACACAAATTACGTTTTATTTTATTCATGGTTGAATATTGATTGTAAACAAAACAGAACAGTATATGCTATTGCTGCGGCACACGAAGCGCATGAAAATAACATGGCCAATTATAGTGTGTGTTTGTTTGTGTGTCGGGAGGGGGAGGCGGGGGGAAAAGGCCGATACCCCAACCTCTAGTCCAAGTCGAAAATATGGGAGTACCATTTTTAAAATGGCGGGCGTTGGGGGGGGGGGGGGGGGGTTAACTCCTCAGTGGACAAGGGGGAAGGGATGGGCACCACTGGCGCGAAAGTTTGTTTGGCCATGGTATTTCCGTTTAAGGTTATCACGTATATCTTAACTTTTTACCCGAGTGTCGTAGACTAGTGGTGTAAATTTTAAAGATGCTGGGAACCAAATACCAACCCAAAAGACACAATGAAAATCAGTTAATAACTACAAACGACGTTATGGACAAAAGACACTGCAAAATATAAGGGTAGCCTGTCGCTCACGCAACTCACTGTCGATTTGCTTCTCTGCCTGGCACACTATAAAGAGTTTGTTTTTTTCTTTTCACGTAACATTCAAATTTGTTACGCAGTTTTCATTCTGTCCTTCTTGAGGCCGGTATTGCCTACTAATTCAAAGCACACAAGCTCGGTTATAAATTAAGAAACGTGATGATCTTGAATGGACATATCAGGGTCAATCGAACTCTCACGTGCTCCCCCTAATTCGTGAGCGCTTAGAGGAAGTGGTCTCCTTTTAATCTCGTTATGCCCATATTAGGGCAATGACCTCACTTCCGGAATCGTCGGACTTGTCCGGAAACGCGAAGCTGCACCTCGTCAGGATTCGGAGCTTTTACGGTTTAACTTCGTTTATGAGCGGCATAAAAATGAGGTTTAGGCCTGGTCCATACGAAATACCAACACCGAACGAAGTTACGGGAAGTAAATCGCAAAGCGAAACCGCAAATCAAAATCGAAACCCGACACCGTCAGTCGAAATTACTCGGAAGTACTGTTTTACGAAAAGAAAAGAAAAATTTCACATACCCAAATAATCCCATTAGTGAGTTTATCAAATCGATAATTTGTGCTTTTTTTAGCACTCAACTATTTTCCGGCCAATTTTCCTCGGCCTTTCGGTCTCATACCTTCGGTTTCGGGGAAGTTAAATCTGGGAAGGAGTTTCGTGCTAATAAAACCACAGGGATTGTCACGCGCCGCATCGATATAGATACATATAATGAAAAGGGTGAAGCCAACCGGAAGTCATAAATTGTAGAACAATCCATACCATGTATTGAGCGTTATTAAATTTTACGCTTACGCGCTTTTATCATCACTGGAACTCACACTGAACGTTTTTATTGATAACTTGTTTAACGTTCGAAATCATTATTTGTACCACTACATTGTCCAGTGCGATCTGAAAAGCGTTTTAGCATCGAGGTAAAAGCCTCCGGCCATTACCGGAAGTTGACTGGGGATAGCAAAAACTGAAAAGCTGCAAAGATCACTCTGGAAGACGTATTGGTACAAATTAGGGTGGGTTTACGCAACGACTCGCCTTTGCATCCTCGCAGCTAGAATTTAATCGGCGATGGCAAAGCTGTCGTTGCCATGGTAATAACGCTAACCTGGATTAGCTAAATCCGGCGTCGTTCGAGTAAAAGCTTTAAGTCTTATAATCCGTGACAATAAGCGTAGAGAATTCCTCCTGACGAAACTTTCACAGTCCCTTCTGAGTTAGCATTATTCAGTGTTTTCATTGCGAGTCGTCATAGCTAAAACCGACGCCATGTTGGAATTTCAGATGATTTCTAGCTTCTAGCTGCGAGAATGCAAAGGTAAGACGTTGCATAAATACGCCCTAATTAGTTAGAACGTGAGACAAGTTCAGACGTTCAGCGCCAGTTTCAGTGATGATGATAGTGATTATTGAAAACAAGCAGCTACAGCGGATACTTAGTCGCAACCAGTCCTCTGTACAGTTCGGCCACTATATGCCAAAAGTGAGGCACACACACCTCTATCACGCATTGCGACAGCTATCTCTATTATGTAATCTAAAAGCAGTAACCATCAGAATTACGGATTAAAAATGTTTTAGCTTTTAAGCTTATTTTACGTTTTATACGTAATTGTCAGCTGCTTTTAGACCTAATTTTTACCTTCAGCTTTAATTTCGTAAGTAGCAGCAGCTAACGGAGATTTAGATTGTATAGTAAGCCTATTAATTTTGGCAACACGGTGCGCCTCCAAGCACACAGTTGCCGTGTTACAACGTAACGTGCAACCTAGCCGATATACATCAGTGTAGTGTCGGGAGAGACGCTGTTGGTGTAGCCAGCAGCGACTCTTAGCAACTTGACGTTGCCGTGGTAACATGATTTTTGGCCTAATCTTCTTTTTTTTAGGCCTAATTATTTTTTACTGCAGGTTTAATTTCGTAAGTAGTAGATAGGCCTAATGGAGAATTTGGTTTGACGGCAAGCCTATTCATTCATGCACAACAATGCGACGAGACTATTTTAAACGAAGGTAAAATCCGTTTGTCTTTACGGCACCGTGTTATCTTTAGGATTTTAATTCGACGATCAAATGTTATTATTTCATTTAGTTACGTCGACGAAGCCTATCAGCTATACAAGGAAGTAACAATGTTTTAATTTGCCACGTTATTTAACTAACTTCTGGCACTGAATCTAACGTTGTCAACCGTGGTCCTCTCTATCTGGTACCGTTGCGAAGTTGAAAAAAGCGACGGACGGACGGACAAAGTCGTTGCAATAGTCTTCTCAGCCGGTACGGCTGTACAGAAGACTAAAACTAATTGTTTTATGATATGACTTCCGGCTGGTTTCATCCTTTACATTATAGCGACGAGTCCTTGTAACTAAAACACAAATTATTGATTACATGGAAGCACTCGGCGGGGAATTATAGCCGAAAAGAAGGCGTAGTGGGTGAAAGCGTTTGTATGGGGGCGTTTGTACGGGGGCGTGTTTATGAGTGTGAAAAGGATGCACGTCCTTTACATGCCAGGTCTCCTTCCCGCCTTAGACTCACCCGCCCTCTGGCGACACACCGAAGAAGCAAAGAACCTCGGCCCAAAAGATAAGGTAAATTTAGTGGCGCATTTAATCTCAACCAGAAAACGTGTCTGATAAGGCAAAAGCGGGTCTCTCTCTCTTCTAGAAGTTTAGGGCCTTTTCCGCAGGGAGACAGAAAATGCCTGCTACATCACTATACGGGCTGACTTGCCTACGGGGGGCTAAGGTCTTGACTACAATCAAAGCCTCTGACGTAACAACAACGTTATAACCGCGTTTTTGGCACTAGCCGAACACACACACCTCAGATCGAGATAAGCCCGCTCCAGCGGAACGAAGAAAGAATTCCGTAACACGGCCTGATAAGGTTTCTTAACAACTGCAGGTGTGCGTTTAGGACTTGGCGAATTGGAACATGGTGACAAAATCCTCCATCGTCGTTCTGCATATGACCTTAAAATCCCACTGAGAATTTTACCATGTAATTGGACTTGTGTTATAGTAAACTGCAACTATAGCAGCACGACTTGATTTACAATAAAGGCAAAAAAAAAAAGGGGGGTATCTTCTTATAATAGGACAAGCAAAAACACGTGTGGCAAATTGAATAGCGCCATCTTGGGGTAAACGACATGTCTTGAAAGGCATCATCTCATAATAGGACAGCGTAACGAAATGTGGCAGAGTGAATTCATTGGTTGAAACAAACTTGGAGAGAAGTGAGACACATTCTTTGATATTTTATTATCAGGCATAACATGATTATGCTCGTGACGTAGGTGTGAAAGGATGACATTTGTGGCAATGTTCTGCTGCATAAGGTTCAAATTTGCACAATGGTGCAAATCCAAGTGAAATCTACGAATCTTTTTTTCAAAATCGGCAAATCCATGCAAATCAATACAAATCCATGCAACAAATCAACTAAAATCCGTGAAAATCTGAAAATCTCGGTGCCAATCTACAAACGTTGGTGCAAATCTACAAATAAGTAAATCCGCAAATCCATTCACATTAGGAGAAAACCGTGCAAATCTACTAAAATCCGTGCAAATATGCAAATCTCGGTGCAAATCTATAAATCTGTAAATCTGTAAATCTGTAAATCTGTAAATCTGCATATCCATGCAACTCAACAGAAATCCATAAAACCAACTAAAATCCGTGCAAATCTGTATGTCTCAGTACAAATCTACACATCTGAAAATCCTGAAAATCGGGCAAATCTAGCAAAATCTCTGGAAATTGAACACATGCCGAAGTCCTTCCACCAAGACATACTGATGTAGCCAAGTGGTATGGGATAGCAGTGGGACTCCGGCCTTTCGTTTCAAAGGTTGTGGGTTCAATTCCCCACTCACGCAGTCTGACATTTAAGTCCAAAAGGCAACGTAAGTAGGTTTTCCCGGTAATATTACAATGAGAATTACGCCACATTCTTATATACAACTCGAACCTGGAGCCAGTAATTGGGATAGCTGCAAGGGGCACTGGATAAACATGGATGTAAAAACGAATAGCGTCTTACTGAAGCCAGGGAGGTTTTTCCTAGGCCTAAAATACGATATTCTTTTGATGTGTTGGCAGTTGCCGCAATTTTCAGCAGTTGAAATGGTTTCTTTTCCGATTTGCAACCTTAAAATATTATTTGCAGCCTAAGGGATTGGACAAAACAACGTTTTTTAGGTCTAAGAAGCGTGCTCTTACAGCATCGGCTTGACTAAGGGCGCCATTGTTTTTTACGTCAGTCGTGCACCTTGCCGCTATCTCAAGCCAGCGACCTCCGTCGCCATTATGACGTTTACTGCTTCTGTTGTTCAGCCTAAGACTTCGATACACTAAGACAAAACTTGTATCAACTTACATTTTGTGTTTGAACAAAGTTCTTGAGTGTTAGAACCAGGGTGTGGTTTTCGCTTACAAGCATAAATCGAGCAAAGTGTTGCGCATGCGCCCCGACTAACCAACAGCTGCAACCAGTCTGCCGGATATCATAAGTCTTGATAGTTTATGCCCTGGAGCAAACTACGGTGGCATCCAAAGCGGACAGTGGAGCGATCTAGCGCGAGCTATAAAGTATGTTTGGTCGGTTTACTTTACTACACTCGGCAGCTGCCGGTAAAATTCCTAGGCAGATATTTCACGATGAGTTACTGTTTCATTTTTCCGCAGCCAACTGAGATTAAATTCAACGCGACGTAATGCAACTTTCGTAGAAACTGGATTTAAAACGCGTGGTGTACAAAACAACATGTAAATCAACAAGTTCTTTGAAGTAGATATCCTTTTTTTTTTAATATCCTGCAGGAGAACTAGGGTGAAAATGAATCAAGTAATTGCGAACTAACGTTGAAGGTAAATTTTGAAGCGAATTAAAGAGGGATTGCCACCAAATGACAAGCTGCAGCATCTATAGAGCTGTGACACGACGTAGTATTATTGCATAGAACTCTATGCTGGAGCCTTAATGGGTTAGGGGCACTACAGAGAGAAACAGAAGGGCGTCATACTGAAGCCTATGTTGTGAAGAGTGATTTCTTAGACCTAAAACGCACGATTTTTGTTGTTGGAGAAAACAACCTTATTTTAAGCCTAAGAAATCCGCTCTTCCGTTGTTTTTCCCTCCATTTTTATGTAGTGCACTTTGTAGTTATGCCCTCCAAAACCCATACTGGTGCCAATATGGCGGCAAATGTCACTGCCGTATAGCCATTTACCGCTATCTAGTTCTGTCTAACCCTTACTTTCAAAAAGCGAAAGAACACACAAATAAATTTCTTATTACATAACAAACAAGCCACGTGCCTCCCTAATTATTGAGTGTAAAATTGGAGGGTACACGTGCACACTGGTTAATAAACGCTGATTTTCGTTCGCTTCGCTCACTCAATAAGTGAATCCAGTGGCTCAAAACGTGCATGCTCAACCATCGTAGCATGAAACAATTTCTCGCTGGCTAATAATGTTGCTTCCTTGTTGAAGTCCGTTCTATGCATGGTGATGTTGGATGCACCGTTTGCAACAATGGTGCGGTTTGGTCGCTCATTTGTATGTCCGAATTTCACCGAATTAAGTTTCGTCAATCAAGTTTTTGCGCCCACTGTCGAACAAACACTGATTTTCGTTCGCTTCGCTCCCTCAATCAGCGACCCCCGGGCCCGAAGCAGGGGCCTCGGCTTACCTGGACCCGGTCTCCATGAATTGACATTTGACTATTTCCATGGCAAATAAATAAATATGCTTTTAAAAATGATCTACTGTTCTTGGGTAGAGAGCCAAATTAGGTATGGCATTGAAATTTATGGCTTTACCGCTGACTGCCACCTAAACAGACGACAAAAATTACAAAATAGAATTATAAATATTTTTTTCAATGAATATGGAAATGTAAAAATTAAGGAGGTTTATAGGAAAACTGAAATTCTTAAAATAAGACAGCTGAGAGATTTTGTAGTTGTTCTAAAAAATTATTTTAATGATGAATATAAAATCTGTTCCAACACCAAAAATACATACCTGCGAAAAACAAGTTGTCGATATGAGGTGCCCTTTGTGAAGAACCATTTCGGTAAAAGAACCAACAGCTACAAAATCTCCGACATTTTCAATGAAATCCCATTGCAACTGCTTCAACTTAATAAAATATCAACCATTAGAAAGCATCAACTGATTACTTTTTAGACCAACAACTAATAGATTAGCTTTTCTTTGTTTACATGATACGGCTATTTTTTTTTTAGCATGCTTTGTTTTTGATAATGTTTAGTTTTGCTTACGATATTATTTATGATAATTTAAGGTAATTTTGTTTCTAATATAGTTTATGATTTTTTTAGGTATTTTATTCCTGATATGACCCTGATATTGTTTACAATAATTCTGATCTTGTTAGCATTGTTATATTTTCGTTTCCTGATTTTTATTGGTATTATCAGTTGCAGGTGTGTAGGCTAAGTGCCTTACCAGTTGTTCCTACCTTGTTGTTATCAAACTGTCTTACTGTTTAAACACCATATTTTTGTTTTTTTCCTCGCACCATGTCCTTGTATATTTTTTATGTTGTAATCCGGCACACACAAGTTTTTACAGAACTTCGGGCCGCTTGCTAAATAAACCCATTATTATATTATAAAAAAATAAAGGAAAAAAAAAGTAGTGTTGATATCGGTATACCATATTTTTATGTAAACAAATAGGGGTAAGGGAGGATACGTTTCTATAGTGGCCGCGGCCTATGTTGAGCAGAGTGCCTTGTTGATATCCAAGATGATTACAAAAACAATGGCGGCCATCGATTCAAGCCACCCCATCCAGGAAGACGTAGCCGCTCACAAAATACTTGCAGGACTCAAGATACGCCGCGCACACAATAGTAGCAATGACCAAAAAAGGAAGTCTTGCGCTTAGCACTGCCTGGAACCGAAATGAGGGTTGGAGGGAAGGTCATTGTTGCCTAAAAACTCGGCAGGCTGACTCTAGTGGTTAGGTATAAGTTAGATTAGGTTAGGGTAAGTAATTGTAGATCTTAGCGAATGGATGTTGTGACCAATAGGCTCAATAAACTAAAGTAAAATAAAGCAGTTACATTGTCGGCCAGGCAACCGTCGAGACTACATTGCTTTCAAGTCACTTATGCTTTCCATTGTTGGAGTTTGGCAATGTTTATAAACAAATCTAAGACAATATATACAACAGTGAGTTCTTTGACGGAAAACGCAAACCAGGGTAGATTAGTAGGTAGTGACGCTTCTCTGAAAACGTGGGGTAAAAAAGACCTGCTTCCACTGTACGGGTTTTTAGTACGTATGGGAGCCGCCCCAACAGTTAAAGGACTAGATCGAAAATGTGCCGTGGTGGTAGTCAAGGGGTTGCATGCAGGAATTCCAAATTAACCTCAACAGATGGAACAAGGCTGGTTGTCGTGGTTCAGTTTTGGTGTAAGTTTAATGTTATGAGCGATCGTGTGCTCAGGCTCGCCTGAAGTTCATGGGCGACACTAACCTTGGCTTAGGGCCTTAAATGGAATGTCAACGGCATTAGGCTTACTTGGGAAAATTTGGATTGGTTAGTTTCGGAAAATTTAGTCTTGTTAGTGACTGCTACACTAAATAGCTTTGGGGTTGCAGTGCTGGACTAGCAACAGGATTGGTCTGGTTTGAATTTAAGTTCAGAGATTGGGGAAATTGGGAAAAATTCTAATTATAGGGTCGAAATTACCTTTGGATGCGGGGAGTTGGAGAGTTGGAGGCGGAATGGAATTTTAGGTTAATACCTAATTGTTGGGAGCACCCGGCGGAAGATCAAGCGAGCTCGAGAGTTACAATTGATGTCAAGCATTATGTACAGACAAATCATAGCTATGTTTTGTTGCAACAATTGATCAAATAGGATTATTTCAACTAACAATGAGTATTAATTTTGGAGTGACAATGGCACATTACAATTTGACGTCATGTGGACTTGGGGCTTCGCAGATTTCACAAATTACGTCATCAACGTAACCTTGCTGGGGTGCTACAATTCCAACGCTGAAATCCGGAATTAAACTCGCAACACCACCAAAGGCACCAGAAGGCAGCACTTGTCTGGTTCTCGTAGGAGCCGAAACTTGAAATAAAAAATGGCGGCGTTGTTTCCATGGTAACCATTGTAATAGCGGCAATACCTGCAGAAACAATACCTGCCGAAGTTGAAAAACCAATTCTGTGTTCGATTCAAATTGTATATAGATCGTTGGAATAAACATAAACCGCGGATGAAGCTTCAGCCTGAACGGGCGATGAGCACGCTCGTCGAGCGTTATCGAACACAAAACAATCTGTTAAACTTAGCTCCACTCTTAACGACCACCCGTTTTAAAATTGAATGTTGGATTAAAAAAAGTAAAACGATCAGCGTGTTCTGTTCTCTCTTAAAATCATTTTAATGTCCTCATCTGAATTATGGTGTATTTTAAACGATTAATTTTGTATTCTTATCGTGATCAATTTGTTTTAGTGGTGCTAAATAGTTTTGATCCCCATGATGCTTTGCGCTCCCGTTACTTGACGGTAGCGCCCTCTGGCGGTAAATCGCTGAAAGCAGATACTTCTTTCGTCCAAATGGTTAAATTTGTGATGTGAGAGAAAGAGTGGCACTACCTATACATTCAGTGGCGTAACTACAATGAGGCAGAGGAGGCAGCCGCCTCCGGGCCCACCGACTTTGGGGTCCCCCCCCCCCCCTCACTGACCCCAATTTAAAATTGGTTTGTAACCGCAAAATGTCAAAAGTAAGTTATTGCTATACTTCGTGAAAAAAGTTGCCTTCTGTCGAAAAAACTTAATTGTTTTATTTTTTTTCCATGAAGGGTGTGGATGGGGGCTCCACTGCGCTCTTGCCTTACGTGGCAAAAAATGAAAATTGCCATTTTTTTAATGAAGGGCCTCCGCTCGGCTCTCGCTTGTGATAAAAACTGCATTTTTTATGAAGGGGTGGGGTTGGCGAGAGACGCGGCCTCAACCGGGCTCTTGCGGTCTGGCTAAACTGCATTTTTTTTATATATAGGCGGCTCACTGGGCTCTTGCCTTGTGTGGCTAAACTACATTTTTTTTTATGAAGGTGGCTCATTGGGCTCTTGCCTTGTGTGGCAAAAACCGCAATTTTTTTTTTATGAAAGGCGGCCTCACTGAGCTCTTGCCTTGTGTTGCAAGCACATTATTATTTTTATATGAAGGGGAGGGGGGACCGGCCTCTAATGGGCTGTTGCCTTGCGTGCCAAAACTGCATTTCTTTTTTTAATGAAAGGGGCCCTCCATTGGGCTCTCCTCGTGTGGCAATAACGGAATTTTTTTTATGAAGGCGGGAGGGGGGGGGGGGGGAAGCCTGCACTGCATTGCCGCCTCCGGGCCCACATTTTGAAGTTACGCTTCTGTATACATTCTTCTACCATGGAGTAAACAGAGAGAGAGCGATTAGGCAGACAAGGTCAATAATTTGTAACACAGTAGTATGCAGCCACCGTACGTAATTCTTCCAGTGTTACTGGCGGTTGATTCCAATGCCAGATCAATCCCTACTGAAAAGTAGTTAATATAAATAAACGAATAAGGAAATATGCCCCCCACCCCCACGCCAACAAGAAGTCTATAGTTTGAGAAGGGGGAGCAGGGGACACACGTCAGCGTTCACCTTCTAAGAACTTGATCGTTACGTATACCAACCCATCCACAAAAAAGCCATGAAAACGAAAAGTTACGAATATTAGCAACTTTTCCGAACGCTCCTTTACCAGTATACACCATCGTCGTTGGCTGTTCGCTCCTTTCCCTAAAGGACCATCGCCAGCACGGCACCGGAACGACAGCTCGTTTTTAGTGGCACACTGCCGAGATTTTTCAGAAGGGTGCGCTTTTGCTATAGTGAAACTAACCCGCACGCCGCCTCCAAATAAATAAACGCTTCGCTAATCGCTCTACGGCGACCCGCTTGCGCTGCGCTGCTGAGGTTGCTTGTTGCTTGGTTGTGCTAGGGAGCAATCGCGCGATGACTCAGCGCAAACGGAGGTCACGTGAGCGAAAAGCGAGCACGAGGGGGAGGAGGGGGAAAGGTGGGGGGTAGAGGTGACGGTGTTACGTCGTCATCGATTTGTAAGGACAAACATGACGAAAATGGAAAAATTGTGAAATAATTAAAGTTTAACGCATAGAGCGGGCTTACAAATTTGAGTATCCTGTACTGCGGTATAGTCATTTCTAAACTCGGCCACTGCACAAACGTTTCGACTTCTGTGCGACGGAATGGCGCTTAGTTGTCCATTATGACTGATTTGAATGCGCAAACACGACGAAGCGGAGCGAAATAATTAAAGTTTAATAACGTGCGAAGTCAACCAAACATTTGAAGTTTTACAAGGGAATTCTTACCCTTCGTCCATGATACAGACGCATCTTATGACGCTCGTACACGCGAACGCAGAAAAGAAAACTCGTTTCTTCCCTATCGTTTACCCACAATCCACTACGAATCAGCAGCGCGGTTAAAATGGCGTATGCTCAGTTTTCCATATGAACCGCGTAGAAAATTCGGTTTTTTTTTATGCCCTCCAGTTACCACCAAACTATTTACTCAATAGAGGGATTTGTAAATAGGTCAAGTAGGCTGGTCATTCTCTTCCCATTTTAAAAGTGATCGTGGACACGCTAGCACCGTCTTCTTTTCTGCTTCTGCTAGTATGGGCGTCAAGAAAAGCTTGTGCAAGGATGTAGGGTTAGCCTTTAGTAATCCCAAACACATCTACACCTCTGTACAATCGTTGAGAGGTCTGCTGTACTTGTTTTGTTAGGACGAACGTGGAACAAAATAATGAAATAATTATAAGTTTATCCACAAATTCGCCACCATGTTTGAAATTTCACAGGGGAATTTTTCAGAGCGGCAATAGCTATGTCTTGAAAGGCAAATAGGATTATGTACAAATGATAAACCCTATCTGTCTGCGAGGTGAATAGACTTATTCAGCACAAATGACGAAATTTCAAAGGTTACATACTGACCTCAAGTGAATTCCTCCCAGAATAATATTTATTCAATAAACAAGCGGCTACAGCGAATGCCTAGTCGCGCCGGTCTTCTGTACAGTTCCTCCACTTCCAATGTTGAGGCGCACACCTCTATCATGCACTACAACTGCTGTTATTATTTAATTTAGTTACGTCGAAGCAGTCTATTAAACTTGACGTTGTAAACAATGGACGCGTCGAAGCAGTCTATTAAACAATGAACGTTGTAAACAATGGACCTTGTAAACAATGGACCTTGTAAACAATGGTCGTCAATATCTGGTACTGTTGCGAAGTTGAAAAAAGCGACGGACGGACGGACAAAGTCGTTGCAATAGTCTTCTCGCCGGTTACGGCGTACAGAAGACTAAAACTGTCTTCATGCATTACAATTGAACAGGTCTGATACTACGCTGACTACTGTTCATGCCACAAAACAAAGTAGACACCTCCAAATCTACCTCAGACTCTGGAATGAAAAGATATCACTATATCCTCCTAACATCTATACCAGAAATGGTAGTATCCAAAAAATGCTTCCGACTACGTTGTAGCTCTACACAACTACTCTAAATCTACCTCTAAATTACGGAAAGTATCTTCCTACCTGCCTACCAAATACCAGAAAAACTATTATACGAGTAATTCCTCTGAACAATTCCTGTTCATTCCCCAGAAAAGAAGAATCCGCTTATACATCAGCTGCCTCAAACTGTAATGAAAGGACACGTCCTTACCTTCTTCACGTCAACGGAAATGCTAGCTTCTCAACAGTTACCGACTAATCGTAGACTACTGATCAGTCCTCAAACAGAATTCTCCTCTAAATCGGCCTCAGACTGGACTGAAAGGATGTGTCCTTACACTCCTCAAATCAATACAAATGCCAACTTTTTAACAGTCCCTGACTAGTAGTTCATTTCTCAAAAAGAATCCTCTCTAAATCTGTTTTAAACTCCTCACATCAACGGAAATGCTAACTTCTGAACAGTCCCTGACTAGTAATTCAGTTCTCAAAAAGAATCCTCTCTAAATCTGTCTCAAACTCCTCACATCAGCAGAAATGAAGGAGTGAAGGGGGTTCATGAAGTAGTGAAGGGGGTTGGATGAAGTAGTTCATTCTCCTCAAAATGAACTCCTACTCTCCTCCCACCAGATATGTGTCGAAGATGTTTCGTTGGCTAACTGTAGATTAGTGTTCAGTCCCCAAAATTAAATATTCTCCTCACAATGAATTCCTTCACCCCCTCACTTCTGAACAGTCTCTGACTAGTAGTTCAGTTCTCAAAATGAATCCTCTCTAAATCTGTCTTAAACTCCTCACATCAACAGAAATACAAACTTCTGAACAGTTCCTGACTAGAGTAGTAGAGTCATAGAGTAGTATCCAGTCCTCAAAAACAATCCTCTAAATTTGCCTCAGACTGGAATGAACGGGTGTGTCCTCACTTTCCTCAAATCGACAGAAATGCTACCTTCGCAACAGTTTCTGATTAGTCATAGACTAATGTAAAATACCAGAAAAGAAAAATTCTCCTCAAAATGGACTCCCGCCCTCCTCTTACCACAAACGTACCTAAGCAATTTCTCTGACCACGCTGGACTGTTGCACGGTACCCAAAAAGAAAAATTATCCTCAGAATGGACTCCTGCCTTCCTCCTAGCAGAAATGTATCTAAACAATTTCGTTAACTGCCTGCAAACTACTGTTCACTTCCCAATAAGTAAAATTCTCTTCAAAATGGACTCCCACTATCCTCCTATCAGAAATGCATTTAGTAATTTCTTGAATACTTCTAGACTTACTATTCACCCCCCCCCCCCCCTCAATAGTAACACTCTCCTCAAAATGGGCTCCCAGTCTCTTCCTATCAGAAAAAGTATGTAGTTATTTCTTGACTACTTCTATGACTACTGTTCACCCCCCCCCCCCAAAATAGTAAAATTCTCCTCAAAATGAACTCCCACTCTCCTCCCACCAGATATGTGTCGAAGTTGTTTCATTGGCTAACTGTAGGTTAGTGTTCAGTCCCAAAAAATAAATATTCTCCTCACAATGGATTCCTCCCCCTCCCACAATTAGAAATGAACCCAAGTAGTTTCTTTGACTACCGTCAGACTACCGTTAAGTCCCCAAAAATAATAATTTTCCTCTAACGACGCCAAATGGACTCCTACCCTATCAGACATCATACTACCTAAGCATTCTTCTATCACTAGACTCTACTGTCCAGACGAGCAAGCCTCTAAATCAGCTCAAACAGGCGCAAAAAATGCCATTTTTACTTTCTTCTGTCTTTCCACCTACCAGAAATTCTGGTACACACTGAGCAATTTCTCCAGCGTTCCTCCACAGCGGCGTCTCATACCGACCTCAGAAAAGACAGCAGAGTCCATTGCGTCATCCTCTTTACTCCTCTCCAAGTATCGATCACTCTTCCTCACTTCACACCTTCTCCTACCCACTTCTCCAATCTCGCTCTTTAATTAAGCAACTCCCCTTTTGTTTCTTCCATCCTTTTCTCTCTCTCTCTCTCTCGTTTAGTGGACGAGCCCTGCAATGGCATCTTTCTTTCTGCCTCGAGCTAGGGGGCTCGGGTTTTATCGAGGCGGCGCGTTGCATGCTGGGCGCGAGACGGGCCGGCCCTTTGATTGGCTCGAACGGCGCCATGCTGTCTAGCGCGCAGATCCCGAGGCACCTCCCTCGCACCGGCGTCTGGGGAACGTCTGCGCCTGCGCACAACCGACGCCCACGTTCCTCCTCATCCACCTTTGTCATTATTCGACGACAAACCGAAGCATGAAGCAAATTCTGTTCTTTCCGACTTCGTCTCCCCACATAGACACGAAGAAATAAAGCCTTAAAATGCCAGTCATATTAATGTGAAACGGAGACGGAGAGCAGCGACAAAGCAAAAGTGAAGCAGTTTGCGGTTATGCTTTATATTTAGGGAAGTGCTAAAGCACAGTCGCCCATAGCCACGAGTTGTCGTTGAAGGGTTAACACTGCTCGAGTTTCAGTAGTGTACTGGTTTGCAGGAATGATGGTCATTTTCCCGTTGGGGTGGGTAATGCATCTTATGCAGTATTCACATCTCTGGTAGACAGCCTCTCACAAGATCAACTCGAAAGGTAGGGAGGTTGTTACTTAGGAGGTTTATCGCGCTCCCAGCCGAAGCATTATGCTAGAAAGGATGTGGTTACTTGGGAGGTTTGTCGCGCTCCCAACCGAAGCCATGATGCCAGAAGGGAGGTTGTTACTTAGGAGGTTT